>JAHPZR010008707.1:0-15000 GCA_019787425.1 Platygyra sinensis | reverse complement strand
TCGTTTCCCCGTGTTTATGTGACTGATTTTGCGGAAATTTGATTGTTGGAGTTTCTCAACATTCATGTGACATTGCGCGCCAACACATTTATGGAAGTCATTTCCCTAAAGATAGCGTGACAAAGTTTGTCACATGTCGTTTCCCCGCGTTTATGTGACTGATTTGGTTGTTGGAGTTTCTCATCATTCATGTGACATTGAGCGCGAACCCGCTTTTATACGGGTTTTGGAGTTTCTCGTAATAAATTCTTTAAAGCTTGCGTGACAAATTTGCGTGACAAATCTATCGTCTATCGTCTATCGTCTATCGTCTATCGTCCATCGTCCATCGTCTATCGTCCATCGTCCATCGTCCATCGTCCATCGTCCATCGTCCATCGTCCATCGTCCATCGTCCATCGTCTATCGTCCAACGTCTACCGTCTGGGTTTTAGCACATGGCCCCCCCGCGTCCCACTCGCTTCGCTCGCGGAGTCACGACGCTCCGACTCCCACTCGCTCGCCGAATTTTTTTTTTCCGACCTCGCTGGGAGCCTGTTCGCAGGCTATTCCGAACGCCGAATAGCGGCATATACAACACGCAAAACAGGCAACAGATTTGCGCGTTAACAGCTACATTTTAATTTATGTATTGTCAGAACGACCAAACGGAGGAATAAACCTTACTTGAGAAACAAAAGCTCTATTAGATAGCTGCAAGAAACATAAGAAATGCTCCAGACAAACGTATAGCTTTCTAGAAGTAAAGCTACGGCGTCTCAGAAGAAAAACGTACGAGGACAGATATGTTATCCGTGACAATCAATATATTTTTCTAATCAAACAGCCGGCCCCGGCGTCACAATATAGAATACAAATAAGCAACACGTTCACGGAAAATCTCAAATTTAGTTCCGCGAAGACAAATACAAGTTTATAGACTAAAAACATATCCGGCAATCTATAGAAATGAGCCTAAACAATACATAAACACATGGCAAATTACAGATGTTTGAAGCGACATGCCGATAAGAGCGGAAATCACGCAGACCTATGACCTCTAAAAATCTCAGCTACAACACGGTCTAAAGGCTCAACTCCACTTAAACTTCCTCCTTACAACTCAGCATAAGGTGTCCCTCATAAACACGAGTGAAGCAACAAGAAATGTTAAGCTACCGAGCAGAGAACTGCGAATGTACAAATGTCAAGAACCGCAGGAGTCGTTACGGCTTGTCAACCCTATTTTACAACAATACCCCAATATATGTTTGTAGATTGGGCATGCAAACTCCAGTCGCGGTTAACACGGACGTCTAAGCGAACAGAATGGAACGGTCCTGTTTGGTGATCGTAGTTTTGTTTAACCGACAGTTACAACACAAGCACACGATCAGGAAACTGAGTAGCTGGCTCGAAGTCTTAGAGTGGACAAGGCTTCAATTCGAAGTGAAATATAAAATGTCGACACTAAAAGCGGCAGCTCTGTGAAAGTTCCTTGTGCCAGATTTCGAGTTGATCCAAGTCTTCAGATTATTTGGCTTTATTCTGCTGCCTCTCCGGGAGTTTTCTTCGCTGTATATCATTCACGTTTGACGTTTCGTGATCTTCTTTTTTCAGTGTATCGTCAAGACCACTCGCACTATCGTCAGGCATCGCCTAGATCTTCACGACCAAAATCCATAGGTTTCCTTGCTTTTGTCGGTCCTTGGCCTCCAGCAAGATCCGAATCATACAGAACACTTTATTTTACAAAAAGTTATAGAGCAACAAGAACGAAAAACAAAGCATAAAAATCCATAACAGACCATGTAAATACAAGGTGGTTCGCACTGCAGGTGGTTCAACATGTATGAATGCCATCTTCAAGTTGTCTATTACTTTATTAACTTCCAGTTAGCTTATACCCAGTTTCTCTCGGTTGTAAGATTGGAAAAGGGATCAAAATAGAAAGGAAAATGGGAGAGATCGGCCTTCCCCTTTGGCCGCCATTTTTCTTTTAGGCTGTTATGCGGACGCCGGCGAAGACAAGATCATTTCGCCGGAAATAAAGAACTCCCGCAGATATCACAGTTCTAAAAATAAAAAGATAGGGGAAAGGGTTGACTCAAGGGTACAATTGGTATAGAGGCTCCGGGTAATGGACTCCTGCAAGGATAAAGAATATAACTTAGGACCAGTTACTGGCTAGTAAGGCTGAAATTATCCAGAGTTAAGCTGTATTTTCGTGTCTGTGCAAAACAGGAAGTGATTTTGTAATCTGAATTTTTTGTTTCTGTTCACTTTCGAAGGGAATATTCAATGAGCTGACGGTGATAATTAAGATCGTGCTTACTGCAATGCCCTTACAGTGATAAAAAAGATCGTGTTTACTTCGCCAGAAGCAATGGTGGAGTTTTCTGGCGAAAACATAAAACCTTGGCGCTAGCGCTAGTCAAAACCCTTTGAACATATGCAAATGTATATTCGTTTGAAAGCTCAATTATGAGACCTTTTCTCCTTCGAGCTAGGTAAACAAAAGTCTCAGATTACAAACACGCAACCACGCTATGCAAAGAATGTGAAATAAAATCTCTTACAACCCAGGCACTGAATCACGCAATCTCAGTTGCTTCAGGGTAATGTTTTCTCGCAAAACGTTGTCGCTCAATATTACGTAATGTTTTGTGAGCGCAAAAGAGTTAAAAGAGCGCGGTTTTAAGTTTTTTTTAAACTTCTTGTTTTTTATCGTTTTGTCGGTGAGCAGACCCAAACTCCGACTCACTCGGCCAATTGTTGTCACCGGATGATGTCATCATCAGCCAATTACAGGCCATTTCTCAGCTCTTTTCGTCATATCCCCCCTCAGGAGCATTTTGTCAAGTTAGCAAATTAACTCTTCAGAGAGAACATGGCCGTCTGTAAGAAATGTTTATTTGGTCAAAATTGGGCCAAAATCCGTTGGAGATGCACATCAGGACATTTGCAAGGATAAAGAATGTAACTTAGGACCAGTTGCTGGCTATTAAGGCTGAAATTATCCAGAGTTAAGCTGTATTTTCGTTTTGCGTGCGAAACAGAAGATTTTGTAATGTGGAATTTTTGTTTCTGTTCACTTTCGAAGGGAATATTCAATGCGCTATAAAGGTATTGCGGCTGGCCATGGAATACGATGACGGTGATAAATGTAAGATCGTGTTTACTTCGCCAGAAGCAATGGTGGAATTTTCTGAGGAAAAAAAGTTAAAACTTAGCCTTAGCGCTTGTAAATTTATATTCGTTTAAAAGGTCAAGGTATTTTTTTCCTTAGACGTAAACAAACCTCTCCGATTACAACACGCTATGCAAAGAATATTATCATTGAATCACGCAACTTGTACTGTTCACTTTCGCTGTGGAATCGATCACGCAACTTATGATCTGTTGACCCGTCAATATACTAAAAATCCAGAGCTTTGTAGTGTGCGCTGTGGAGATGAATTTGGCTTCAAATTTTACTGGAACGGAGCGCTTAACCCTGTACTATGATTCTGTGGAGGAATTGGGGCGGCTGGCATCTTTTTTCGCTTCAAGAAGGAGTGACTTTAAAACCGAGTATGTAGCTTTTACTCTTCTTACGAGAGGAAACTTAGAAAACGATAAATCGCTTAAAAGGTTTCAAGCCGCGCTGAAACGCAAGATGACTATAAAAAAGACTACAAGGTATTGAGGTCAGTTACTTTTATTACACTGAAAATTTACTAAAATTTAGGCTAAAATGTCTATTGACGTTTGTCGCGTGTCATTGCTGATGTTATTAAAAAGCTGTATGTTCACCTCGTTAGACCTCTCAAGTGTGGTCTACTCATCAAGGCTGTACAACTTCGAGTGACTAAGCTCATGGCTGGGAATAGGATTTCTTACAAAGAACGTTTGAATAAGACTGGTTGATGTAGCTATCTTCTAGACGAATCTATTTACTCTTCATTTTTTTCATTCAAATGCCTGCATAGTTATTATGGCCTCGATATCCCTAATTATCTGCAGTTTATAATTCTGAGCATGAACCCGATATTTTGAGGAACACTGAAACTAACTTTAAAACTACTATGCAAGAACAGAATTATTTAGGTCGTCTTTTTTTCCTAGAGTTGCTCGTCTAGTGTTTACGGTCTAGTGTCTACGGTGATTTAGTAGTAGTCTAACGGTGAATTAGTAGTCTTAGTTGTAAGCTTGGGTTTCGAGTAATTTTTTCAGGTGATCGTATCACGCGTTAGTAGTTCTCCTGGAACAAGCCAACAGACACAGACCCAGCTTGTGTTATGAGGTGTAGATTGCGCAGACCTTTTACGCTCTTACGGCGGCTGGTTGAATATTCGGTACGGGTTGTACTGTATTTGGTGTTTAACGGATGCATTGTGGTTTAATCCCAGTAACCGGCATAAAGTTGCGCCAACGAGGAAAACTCATATAGAGTTTGTACATAACAAGTTTAGGTCGACAAGCACATTCCCAACACCACAGGGCCGTCCCAAGCTCACGTTTAGAGAAAGCGAAGAATTAGTATATATTTATTCATACTAGCGTTACGGCTGTGCGAGTTGGAACGTGACCTTTCATCTTACGCGGTGTTAGGTTACGCGAGAACCGTTGAGAATTTGAGCGCGTTATAAGACTTTGTATGGGGACTAAAATATCGTTGATTTGCAGCGCTAAATACTTAGTAAATAAACCCCTTCAGGCGGCTGGTATGTCGGCTGATAATGTCCGCGGCTGAGAGATTGTCCGAAAAATGAACATTTGGCCGAGAAGCGAAGCTTCGAGGGAAATGTGAAATTTTGAGGACAATCTCTCAGCCAAGGACATTATCAGCCGACATACCAGCAAGCCAGAAAGGGGTTTATTTATTTTATAACCCTCCCATTAATTTTCAGTTCGCAATAAACCGCTCGTAAACTGATGATAAAAAAGCCATTGGTGATCTGATGGCGAATGCGGTGATTGACGTGAGGGAGCAAAGTAAATTTGATTGGTTTAACTAACTTTATTTCCACTGTGATTGGACCAAATTTGACAAGCTGTCAACTGAATTTAATTCTCGTAACGCCCCTTGGATCAAAAACTCGAAAACTTAGCGCTTTTGGTTCATATATTCCGACGTACTGTTCATAAACTTGACTAGAAAGAAATGTATTTCAGTCTCAGAATTTACATCTGTGAAACACGGAATGTGTAAAATCTGTAGCACTTGAAGGTGGACTGATTTTTCGTCGCTCTCTCGCTTGAAATGAAGTACTTCAGCCGGTTGTTGTTGTTTTGAGCTAAAGGTCACTGGGGTTTCATCTCGCGTTGGTTTTCACGGCCTCTCTTTCCGAAGTAGAGAATGGTGTTAAACCATGCCGAATTTGCAAACTTTCTGGAGCATTCAGACCAAGCTGCGACTGTATGGTTTTCCTTCCACTGAATTTTCTGGTTTCTGCGTAAAAAAGGTTTCAACATGGTTCAAGTGCAACTGGAATTTTTGTCTCCTTCCTCCACGCTAAAGTCGGACGCGAACGGTTGGTTTATTTTATAGTTAGTTATCACATTGTATTAAATCTTTATTTTGTAAAATGAATCGGTTTAAATTTACGTAGGACTAAATATTAAAAGTCTACTCGTGACTTTCTCCACCTTCAAAGACATTGACAGCGTATTTTGGGACTTTATTGTACTTTCCGGAACAGCACTTGCCATCAGCTTTTTAATGTAATCATCGCTAGACTCAGTAACACCAGTTTGGTTTCCTTCCATATTAATAAGAGAAAAGAAAAGTTGAAATTCTTGGGCTGACTGTTTTTCCTCGACGGAAACAATCAGAGGACAAATATCGACGCGGGCGGGGGTTATTGCGTGATACCTGTCCGGCAATTTAGATCACGTGACGTAAAGTAGCCAATAAAATTAATCAAAAATTAATGGGTGGGTTATAATTTGAAATATCCACATATTTTAAGGAAGATGATTAAAACAAACCTACCTTTTGTGTGTCCGTTGTGCAAGGGTCATCGTAGCTCAAATAAAAGGAACTAACTCTTCTGTATGGGCCTTTCGAGGCCAGCAAGACTAAATTCACCGTGTTTTCGTTGAATCACGAATTGTACAATTTAATTAACAGTGATTTAAAATGAAATTCGAGTCTAATTAAACGCGAACGTACAGATATCAAAACGACAGCGGAGAGCTGATCTATAGCTTTCTAAGGGCCTAAATCGTCCTGAATGGACTGACCGAGAGCTAGAGCTTCCTACATGGAGAATCGATTGAACTTCAAATAAACTCGGACATAATTAATTGCCAAATGTTGTCAACAGCTCAATTATCGACCGGGAACCACAACAAGAAATCTCGCGTAAGGCAGCGAATTGCAGACACGCCTGATAGTTAGCTAGGCCGAAAACGCCTGAAATTGATGAAACAAGGAAATGAAAGGTTTACTCACGATCGATCAGCCTTTGACGTGCTTTCCTTTGCTCTGTTCGTGGTCATGTTTCGCTCGCAAATAGCAATGTCCCGGATGTACTTCGTTTTCCACGAGCGGGAAAGGTAGGACGTCATCTCTACAAGATATTTTTTCTAAGACTTAGCCCCATCAAACTTCAAGCCAAATAACGCCAACAGCAGCTAGAAATGTCTACTCCATTGCACGTCTAAGCCCTAAATTGATGTGGCTAAGGCTCTTTGCTGTCTAAAGCAAGCACAACATTATCGCCACATGCAACGGTCCAAACGGACAACCATTACGGGGCTAAATGACGTCCCGCGTCTAATGCATCTCAGGACGGCTTCATGTACGATAATGGACGACGCTTGCTAGCAAATCGTTCGAGAATACCAGACACGCACAGTTCTTACGTTACGTTTATGCCTGTAAAATCAACTGAAATGGCAATTGCTGGTTAAAAAAAAAAACAACAACAACAACAAAAACAAAAAAACCCAGCATGTTAATTATTTTTTTTTGGTAGCCTAGGTATCGGAGAGCCAGAACATTTACGCATGCGTTGACGGGAATGTTTGAACAAAAGAGGAAAAAGCAGTACCTCCAGACACCGTGGCTGGAGCGTCGTACCAAACGAGTCATCCCGGGATTTCGGCCCGTGCGATCGCTTTTGGACGCAGTTGGCCTTTCGCTGCTTTCTGCTACCGACCTCTCCCGGTGCGGCATTGAGGGAGAGATATGTCGGCCCCTAAACCATGTGTGACAAATCCCACGCCTACTCACAGCTCCAAACCGCCCTTGTCATCTATTGAACGTAAGAATTACATGGCTTATATATTAGAGAGAAAAGTCATTTTATCTGACATATGGTAAGCACTGGAGTCGCAGATTACAGTGTGCGCACGCGCCCTACTGAAAGTAACATACATACAGGCATAAGCTTTATTTCATCTCGAATTTCCGAATAACTAGAGGAGCTAATGTCTTCGAGACATTACATTTACAGCTAAAATACATAGCATATACAGATAACTACTAAATACATAATTTTTTTGAGATACATTCATTAAAAAGGAAAGCCGCTGTACAAAATGAGGCCCTGGATTCTCTTTTAAAACCAGTAAACTCATATTTTGCATAAATCCAGACTCAGACTACGTTAACAGCATATGTCACGTGAAGGTAAAATCACTTCTTTTCAGACTGCTCGATGATTTCAAGAATGCCTGGCACAGAGTATTTTGGCGAAACTGCACTTAAACAAGGCATCACATATCGGCCTGTCAACACCATGCGCTAATCACACAATCACACACTTTCGCTGCACTGGTTCAGGCTTACATAGGAACCTAAATAGTCATCAAAACCATACTTTTTCCGCGGCTCGATAAACAACAGGATTTCGCGTGGAATTGGTTTCTGCATTTCAGCATAAAAGACGCCGTTACGTGACATTTCAGCTCAATATCTGTCTGCATTTTCCAAAACCATACCTAGAGAATTTGACTTGTCACTGATAATCTTGATACAATTCTCTCCTAGAGCTAGCTCTCCACAAGGGTTATCGTAGCTCAAATAAAAGGAACTAACTCTTCTGTATGGGCCTTTCGAGGCCAGCAAGACTAAATTCACCGTGTTTTCGTTGAATCACGAATTGTACAATTTAATTAACAGTGATTTAAAATGAAATTCGAGTCTAATTAAACGCGAACGTACAGATATCAAAACGACAGCGGAGAGCTGATCTATAGCTTTCTAAGGGCCTAAATCGTCCTGAATGGACTGACCGAGAGCTAGAGCTTCCTACATGGAGAATCGATTGAACTTCAAATAAACTCGGACATAATTAATTGCCAAATGTTGTCAACAGCTCAATTATCGACCGGGAACCACAACAAGAAATCTCGCGTAAGGCAGCGAATTGCAGACACGCCTGATAGTTAGCTAGGCCGAAAACGCCTGAAATTGATGAAACAAGGAAATGAAAGGTTTACTCACGATCGATCAGCCTTTGACGTGCTTTCCTTTGCTCTGTTCGTGGTCATGTTTCGCTCGCAAATAGCAATGTCCCGGATGTACTTCGTTTTCCACGAGCGGGAAAGGTAGGACGTCATCTCTACAAGATATTTTTTCTAAGACTTAGCCCCATCAAACTTCAAGCCAAATAACGCCAACAGCAGCTAGAAATGTCTACTCCATTGCACGTCTAAGCCCTAAATTGATGTGGCTAAGGCTCTTTGCTGTCTAAAGCAAGCACAACATTATCGCCACATGCAACGGTCCAAACGGACAACCATTACGGGGCTAAATGACGTCCCGCGTCTAATGCATCTCAGGACGGCTTCATGTACGATAATGGACGACGCTTGCTAGCAAATCGTTCGAGAATACCAGACACGCACAGTTCTTACGTTACGTTTATGCCTGTAAAATCAACTGAAATGGCAATTGCTGGTTAAAAAAAAAACAACAACAACAACAAAAACAAAAAAACCCAGCATGTTAATTATTTTTTTTTGGTAGCCTAGGTATCGGAGAGCCAGAACATTTACGCATGCGTTGACGGGAATGTTTGAACAAAAGAGGAAAAAGCAGTACCTCCAGACACCGTGGCTGGAGCGTCGTACCAAACGAGTCATCCCGGGATTTCGGCCCGTGCGATCGCTTTTGGACGCAGTTGGCCTTTCGCTGCTTTCTGCTACCGACCTCTCCCGGTGCGGCATTGAGGGAGAGATATGTCGGCCCCTAAACCATGTGTGACAAATCCCACGCCTACTCACAGCTCCAAACCGCCCTTGTCATCTATTGAACGTAAGAATTACATGGCTTATATATTAGAGAGAAAAGTCATTTTATCTGACATATGGTAAGCACTGGAGTCGCAGATTACAGTGTGCGCACGCGCCCTACTGAAAGTAACATACATACAGGCATAAGCTTTATTTCATCTCGAATTTCCGAATAACTAGAGGAGCTAATGTCTTCGAGACATTACATTTACAGCTAAAATACATAGCATATACAGATAACTACTAAATACATAATTTTTTTGAGATACATTCATTAAAAAGGAAAGCCGCTGTACAAAATGAGGCCCTGGATTCTCTTTTAAAACCAGTAAACTCATATTTTGCATAAATCCAGACTCAGACTACGTTAACAGCATATGTCACGTGAAGGTAAAATCACTTCTTTTCAGACTGCTCGATGATTTCAAGAATGCCTGGCAC
Organism: Platygyra sinensis; assembly: GCA_019787425.1. Taxonomy (NCBI): domain Eukaryota; kingdom Metazoa; phylum Cnidaria; class Anthozoa; order Scleractinia; family Merulinidae; genus Platygyra; species Platygyra sinensis. The sequence continues at coordinate 5,352 of JAHPZR010008707.1, read as the reverse complement.
AGAGTATTTTGGCGAAACTGCACTTAAACAAGGCATCACATATCGGCCTGTCAACACCATGCGCTAATCACACAATCACACACTTTCGCTGCACTGGTTCAGGCTTACATAGGAACCTAAATAGTCATCAAAACCATACTTTTTCCGCGGCTCGATAAACAACAGGATTTCGCGTGGAATTGGTTTCTGCATTTCAGCATAAAAGACGCCGTTACGTGACATTTCAGCTCAATATCTGTCTGCATTTTCCAAAACCATACCTAGAGAATTTGACTTGTCACTGATAATCTTGATACAATTCTCTCCTAGAGCTAGCTCTCCACAAGGGTTATCGTAGCTCAAATAAAAGGAACTAACTCTTCTGTATGGGCCTTTCGAGGCCAGCAAGACTAAATTCACCGTGTTTTCGTTGAATCACGAATTGTACAATTTAATTAACAGTGATTTAAAATGAAATTCGAGTCTAATTAAACGCGAACGTACAGATATCAAAACGACAGCGGAGAGCTGATCTATAGCTTTCTAAGGGCCTAAATCGTCCTGAATGGACTGACCGAGAGCTAGAGCTTCCTACATGGAGAATCGATTGAACTTCAAATAAACTCGGACATAATTAATTGCCAAATGTTGTCAACAGCTCAATTATCGACCGGGAACCACAACAAGAAATCTCGCGTAAGGCAGCGAATTGCAGACACGCCTGATAGTTAGCTAGGCCGAAAACGCCTGAAATTGATGAAACAAGGAAATGAAAGGTTTACTCACGATCGATCAGCCTTTGACGTGCTTTCCTTTGCTCTGTTCGTGGTCATGTTTCGCTCGCAAATAGCAATGTCCCGGATGTACTTCGTTTTCCACGAGCGGGAAAGGTAGGACGTCATCTCTACAAGATATTTTTTCTAAGACTTAGCCCCATCAAACTTCAAGCCAAATAACGCCAACAGCAGCTAGAAATGTCTACTCCATTGCACGTCTAAGCCCTAAATTGATGTGGCTAAGGCTCTTTGCTGTCTAAAGCAAGCACAACATTATCGCCACATGCAACGGTCCAAACGGACAACCATTACGGGGCTAAATGACGTCCCGCGTCTAATGCATCTCAGGACGGCTTCATGTACGATAATGGACGACGCTTGCTAGCAAATCGTTCGAGAATACCAGACACGCACAGTTCTTACGTTACGTTTATGCCTGTAAAATCAACTGAAATGGCAATTGCTGGTTAAAAAAAAAAACAACAACAACAACAAAAACAAAAAAACCCAGCATGTTAATTATTTTTTTTTGGTAGCCTAGGTATCGGAGAGCCAGAACATTTACGCATGCGTTGACGGGAATGTTTGAACAAAAGAGGAAAAAGCAGTACCTCCAGACACCGTGGCTGGAGCGTCGTACCAAACGAGTCATCCCGGGATTTCGGCCCGTGCGATCGCTTTTGGACGCAGTTGGCCTTTCGCTGCTTTCTGCTACCGACCTCTCCCGGTGCGGCATTGAGGGAGAGATATGTCGGCCCCTAAACCATGTGTGACAAATCCCACGCCTACTCACAGCTCCAAACCGCCCTTGTCATCTATTGAACGTAAGAATTACATGGCTTATATATTAGAGAGAAAAGTCATTTTATCTGACATATGGTAAGCACTGGAGTCGCAGATTACAGTGTGCGCACGCGCCCTACTGAAAGTAACATACATACAGGCATAAGCTTTATTTCATCTCGAATTTCCGAATAACTAGAGGAGCTAATGTCTTCGAGACATTACATTTACAGCTAAAATACATAGCATATACAGATAACTACTAAATACATAATTTTTTTGAGATACATTCATTAAAAAGGAAAGCCGCTGTACAAAATGAGGCCCTGGATTCTCTTTTAAAACCAGTAAACTCATATTTTGCATAAATCCAGACTCAGACTACGTTAACAGCATATGTCACGTGAAGGTAAAATCACTTCTTTTCAGACTGCTCGATGATTTCAAGAATGCCTGGCACAGAGTATTTTGGCGAAACTGCACTTAAACAAGGCATCACATATCGGCCTGTCAACACCATGCGCTAATCACACAATCACACACTTTCGCTGCACTGGTTCAGGCTTACATAGGAACCTAAATAGTCATCAAAACCATACTTTTTCCGCGGCTCGATAAACAACAGGATTTCGCGTGGAATTGGTTTCTGCATTTCAGCATAAAAGACGCCGTTACGTGACATTTCAGCTCAATATCTGTCTGCATTTTCCAAAACCATACCTAGAGAATTTGACTTGTCACTGATAATCTTGATACAATTCTCTCCTAGAGCTAGCTCTCCACAAGGGTTATCGTAGCTCAAATAAAAGGAACTAACTCTTCTGTATGGGCCTTTCGAGGCCAGCAAGACTAAATTCACCGTGTTTTCGTTGAATCACGAATTGTACAATTTAATTAACAGTGATTTAAAATGAAATTCGAGTCTAATTAAACGCGAACGTACAGATATCAAAACGACAGCGGAGAGCTGATCTATAGCTTTCTAAGGGCCTAAATCGTCCTGAATGGACTGACCGAGAGCTAGAGCTTCCTACATGGAGAATCGATTGAACTTCAAATAAACTCGGACATAATTAATTGCCAAATGTTGTCAACAGCTCAATTATCGACCGGGAACCACAACAAGAAATCTCGCGTAAGGCAGCGAATTGCAGACACGCCTGATAGTTAGCTAGGCCGAAAACGCCTGAAATTGATGAAACAAGGAAATGAAAGGTTTACTCACGATCGATCAGCCTTTGACGTGCTTTCCTTTGCTCTGTTCGTGGTCATGTTTCGCTCGCAAATAGCAATGTCCCGGATGTACTTCGTTTTCCACGAGCGGGAAAGGTAGGACGTCATCTCTACAAGATATTTTTTCTAAGACTTAGCCCCATCAAACTTCAAGCCAAATAACGCCAACAGCAGCTAGAAATGTCTACTCCATTGCACGTCTAAGCCCTAAATTGATGTGGCTAAGGCTCTTTGCTGTCTAAAGCAAGCACAACATTATCGCCACATGCAACGGTCCAAACGGACAACCATTACGGGGCTAAATGACGTCCCGCGTCTAATGCATCTCAGGACGGCTTCATGTACGATAATGGACGACGCTTGCTAGCAAATCGTTCGAGAATACCAGACACGCACAGTTCTTACGTTACGTTTATGCCTGTAAAATCAACTGAAATGGCAATTGCTGGTTAAAAAAAAAAACAACAACAACAACAAAAACAAAAAAACCCAGCATGTTAATTATTTTTTTTTGGTAGCCTAGGTATCGGAGAGCCAGAACATTTACGCATGCGTTGACGGGAATGTTTGAACAAAAGAGGAAAAAGCAGTACCTCCAGACACCGTGGCTGGAGCGTCGTACCAAACGAGTCATCCCGGGATTTCGGCCCGTGCGATCGCTTTTGGACGCAGTTGGCCTTTCGCTGCTTTCTGCTACCGACCTCTCCCGGTGCGGCATTGAGGGAGAGATATGTCGGCCCCTAAACCATGTGTGACAAATCCCACGCCTACTCACAGCTCCAAACCGCCCTTGTCATCTATTGAACGTAAGAATTACATGGCTTATATATTAGAGAGAAAAGTCATTTTATCTGACATATGGTAAGCACTGGAGTCGCAGATTACAGTGTGCGCACGCGCCCTACTGAAAGTAACATACATACAGGCATAAGCTTTATTTCATCTCGAATTTCCGAATAACTAGAGGAGCTAATGTCTTCGAGACATTACATTTACAGCTAAAATACATAGCATATACAGATAACTACTAAATACATAATTTTTTTGAGATACATTCATTAAAAAGGAAAGCCGCTGTACAAAATGAGGCCCTGGATTCTCTTTTAAAACCAGTAAACTCATATTTTGCATAAATCCAGACTCAGACTACGTTAACAGCATATGTCACGTGAAGGTAAAATCACTTCTTTTCAGACTGCTCGATGATTTCAAGAATGCCTGGCACAGAGTATTTTGGCGAAACTGCACTTAAACAAGGCATCACATATCGGCCTGTCAACACCATGCGCTAATCACACAATCACACACTTTCGCTGCACTGGTTCAGGCTTACATAGGAACCTAAATAGTCATCAAAACCATACTTTTTCCGCGGCTCGATAAACAACAGGATTTCGCGTGGAATTGGTTTCTGCATTTCAGCATAAAAGACGCCGTTACGTGACATTTCAGCTCAATATCTGTCTGCATTTTCCAAAACCATACCTAGAGAATTTGACTTGTCACTGATAATCTTGATACAATTCTCTCCTAGAGCTAGCTCTCCACAAGGGTTATCGTAGCTCAAATAAAAGGAACTAACTCTTCTGTATGGGCCTTTCGAGGCCAGCAAGACTAAATTCACCGTGTTTTCGTTGAATCACGAATTGTACAATTTAATTAACAGTGATTTAAAATGAAATTCGAGTCTAATTAAACGCGAACGTACAGATATCAAAACGACAGCGGAGAGCTGATCTATAGCTTTCTAAGGGCCTAAATCGTCCTGAATGGACTGACCGAGAGCTAGAGCTTCCTACATGGAGAATCGATTGAACTTCAAATAAACTCGGACATAATTAATTGCCAAATGTTGTCAACAGCTCAATTATCGACCGGGAACCACAACAAGAAATCTCGCGTAAGGCAGCGAATTGCAGACACGCCTGATAGTTAGCTAGGCCGAAAACGCCTGAAATTGATGAAACAAGGAAATGAAAGGTTTACTCACGATCGATCAGCCTTTGACGTGCTTTCCTTTGCTCTGTTCGTGGTCATGTTTCGCTCGCAAATAGCAATGTCCCGGATGTACTTCGTTTTCCACGAGCGGGAAAGGTAGGACGTCATCTCTACAAGATATTTTTTCTAAGACTTAGCCCCATCAAACTTCAAGCCAAATAACGCCAACAGCAGCTAGAAATGTCTACTCCATTGCACGTCTAAGCCCTAAATTGATGTGGCTAAGGCTCTTTGCTGTCTAAAGCAAGCACAACATTATCGCCACATGCAACGGTCCAAACGGACAACCATTACGGGGCTAAATGACGTCCCGCGTCTAATGCATCTCAGGACGGCTTCATGTACGATAATGGACGACGCTTGCTAGCAAATCGTTCGAGAATACCAGACACGCACAGTTCTTACGTTACGTTTATGCCTGTAAAATCAACTGAAATGGCAATTGCTGGTTAAAAAAAAAAACAACAACAACAACAAAAACAAAAAAACCCAGCATGTTAATTATTTTTTTTGGTAGCCTAGGTATCGGAGAGCCAGAACATTTACGCATGCGTTGACGGGAATGTTTGAACAAAAGAGGAAA
>JAHPZR010008706.1:0-11067 GCA_019787425.1 Platygyra sinensis | reverse complement strand
AAAAGAGAGCAAATTTTATCACAGTGTTAGCTGACTTTTACCTAACCAGTTGTACAACTTAAGTCCTGAAGAGTGGTCTTGAAATTTATCAGTATGGCTTGTGGGTGTTGTATGTCTACAGCACATCATAATGTTCACTCTTGAAAGAGAACATCAACTAATTTCCTATCAGAAATCATATTATTTTATATAACTGAGTGATAATTCATATTGCTACCTTTCAAATTTGTGATACCTATATCAATATGTCACTGAGTAGGCAAATATCTATTACCATGTCACACAAATATCATAGTAATGTTGTTAATATCATGAAGTACTGCATCAAATCCTGCTGTTGACTTTCGGGGGGTAGGCGTAGGTGCTGATTCTTAATTTTCTTTGACAGCCAGCTAAAAATCAGCCTTGGGAAAAAAAAGCCTTACAAATTCAAGCTAAAAGCTCTGATTTTATTTTGAACCCTGGAAACTAGAGATCTGTTAACTGATCACTGCTGTTACCAGAAGATATAGCTATTAAAAGAAAGAAAACTACTATTATGGAGAGATACATACCTGGGAGGCAGGGATACGAAGTACCAGTTACTAGGTAAATGTAAATATAACTATGTTTGTTATTTTCTATTCCTTGTCTGAGAAATCAGGTGCTATTCAAGCAGATGTCCATGTTTTCTAGTAGTACAGAGACAGAAGGTTGCATATTCTACCAGAACAGTGCATACCAACATGTCCTGGAGCTCCCCTGATAACAGGTATGGAGCCTGGAATAATCCCAACCTCTGATCAGATCTGAGCTATCTTTTAGCTTTCCTTTGTCTTTTCTCTCTTTTCCTATTGCTTTGGGTTTTTTTGTACTTTACTTTATTTATTCTTTATTTTATTATTTTGTTTATTTTATTTATTGGCTTTGGTTTAACCAGCCAATCAGAACTGATGAATCAAAACTGGCCAGCTATATCTTTTTCATATTGGCAAAATGGATTTCAGACAAGAATATTGTGATGCATGCAGGTAAAAAAATCTGAATAGAAACATTTGTATAATATAAACAGGTGTTAATTATTATGAATGATACGAATTATACATTTTCGTAACTTGCAATTTTAATGTTACAAAAATACCTGAAAAAAGCGAAATTAATCATACAGTTGTTGTGGCGGTGATACTGTTCATGATTTAAGCGGTAATTAAGGTTAAAGGAAGATTATGAATAAATAGCAATAACAAAACAATTACAAGCAACTAAAAAATAAATACTGAAAGAACCGTTAGGGAGCTCCACGTACCAGATGATTTGAAGACCATCTGTGAATCCCATCCCGAAAACTTTCATTTTCTTTTAGAATAAACCACGGTAATTCCCACTGATTATCATTGCTGCATTTCCAGAGAAGTACACCGTTATCATCCTTTCTCTTTAAGATAATGTCGGCCCTAAAACAGTTCACTAATTTGTTGTCATTTTGTTTTTTCCCGTCTGAAGCATCGCAGCTAGAAGCCATGTTTACATCGTGGCGCTGTCAGCGTTCCAAACGGTCGAAGGACTGGAACGGGTATGGAAAACGACGCCTTTGGCGCGAAACTGTGTAATCAACATGGCGGCACTCTCACAGAGGAGAGTTGTGAAGAAACGATTTCACTTTTTACTATCGTCATTTACCACGGAGGAGAAAACGCAGTTATCTCAGTGGATTCAAGAGCTTGGTGGAACATATTATGAGTCGCCTGTAAGCTATACTAGTTGTAGATAATGGGACACTTGAGGTGTTAACTAGTGCGCGCGCTTCGATCGGATCGGTCGAACAACATCAGAAGCTTCTGACAACATCCATACCAGAGTCGAGGAGAGTTGAGGGATAAGAGTTTTTTCTACTCTCACAGTTAAACGAATTGGACGACAGATTTCATGTAAAGTGACCATTTGCGTGGGCAAACGAGCGAAACCAATCTCTCCTCTCGTCGACACGCTATGCGTCGATCGATAAGCTACTGAGACAGCGCATCAGCTAGCAGTGTGTGAGTTGTCCGCAAAGTGAACTATCGTTATCTCTGTTGTAGCCCCTCGTTGTCGTTTAATCCGACCGATTAAAACAAGTTTTGGGAATCTGAAATTTGAGTTTGAAAGTATGCTCGCGCATGCATGCGTGGGAGGCTGGCTTAACAAATTTAAGCTTGTAACTCCACGTGAGTGGCTAAGTGAGACGAACTAATTTTTATTGCAGAGTAAAGGCAATAGCATTAAAAAAATTAATGTTTTGCGTAGAAGTGGGGAATAAGATAGGGCATCCATGGAACAAGGGAACGTTAATGGACTTTAAAACAATTGCTTCATAGCATTATTTTTAACTTTTTAACATCTTTTTAGTATTACCATTATTTTGTGTTACAATGAACAACAATATTATTGTCACTATTATTATCTTTTTTATTTTTTATTTATTACTGGATATTTTTGTATTCATTCTTATTTTATTGTTATTATTACTTAGTATTTATCTTGAATTTTATAATTGGTGTGATAACTTATGACAGTTTTTGCTGACTTAAACATGTAGATGTAGAAACGTATAAGCTTATGTTTTGCTGACCTGAACTTATCACATGTTCATGTTATATTATTATTTATACCATGCCATAGAAAATGTAGCCAATCAGAGTACGGGAAACCTGTTGTATTCTTAACAGTATTGTACCCAACCTTCCTCTCAAGCGCTGCACTGATTGTGCTGGCCATTGTATTTTCAATGACATACTTGTGCAACACTTTCTCATGGTATGCATACTTGCACAAAGATTTGTATATGCCAAGAAAATACTAGTGACTTGCTGGATATTCCATAGTATCTGCCCTGAAGCATTTCATAGCTAGTGTGGAATGAAGCAGATTTTAAACTTATTCAACCAAACTTAATGGCAAATGAATGTTACATGTACAGTTTGTTTTCTAATTTAAATTGTTTAGTTTTCTTTTTGTTAAGATTTATTGTGTTACAGGTCAAATTTAAATTCAGGTTAAATTTTTTTCAACCTAGGTCAACTTGTTTCAACCTAGGTCAATTTGAGTTTTTTTTTTTTTTTTTTTTTTTTGCGGCAAACAAAAATGTTTTTGGCACCTTCTCTTCATCCTCCTTCTCTTCATCTCCACTCTACTTACTTCACCTACTATTCCCTCCCTGCTCTCCCAACATGGTAGCCCATATTCTTTTTATCTCAATGCTCACCTTGTGAGCCTTGAACCACAGACCTTTGGTTTTCCTTTGGATTCATGTCCTGATGCCTTACCACTGAGCCATGGACACTTAGATGCAAGTTCCACTATTTTTTTAATTACATATATACGTTGTAGTCGTAATAAATTTCCTTAAATTATTCAAATCAGACATACTCACCCATTATTACACTACAGTACATGTACCTCTGCCCTAACTATATACAAATTAATCTTACTGTAATATCAAATTGACCTACCTAGAAAACAAATTGACCTAGGTTGAAGCAAATTGACCTAGGTTGAAACAAATTGACCTAGGTTGGAACAAATTGACCTAGGTTGAAACAAATTGACCTAAGGAACAAATTGACCTGTAACATATTATAAAAAACCCAGGACAAATTGAACTAGTAAGAAATCATTTTGATCTCGAATTTCATTGTAAACTACAACTTCATTAATATCTCTTTTTTTAAATAGCATTTTGTAAGGAGCTGCACACATATTGTCTGTGGAAAACCGAATCGAGGTGAAAAATTTCTTTGTGGCTGTGCAACAGGTAACATGTTTGCTGAATGTTTTACATTTACCTGTATCAGCGGTATCTCATAAGATGGGAGGGTTGGGAGAGAGGAGAGTAGAAAAGACAAATTGTGTTCCAGTAGGAGGTAGGAGTGGGAGACTTGCAGTTTATTAGTCAACATTTGCATAAGTCTGGTTGTTTTAAGTCATTAGGACCTCCTACTGGAATGATCTATAGGAGGCATTATTATTATTATTAATATCAATTTTCGTTCTTTCCACCTCCCTCCCCCCCCCCCCCCCCGCCCCCCCATTAAAGTTGCAAGTCCCCATTTGTACACCAGGGTAGAGAGAGAGTCTTGCCCAAGAACACAACACAATATCCCCAGCCAGGGCTGGAACTTAATGATCTGTAGGTAAGTTCACTAGCGATTAGGCCACTGTGCCTTCGCCATTTAGTAATGTGGGTTAAACTGCAGACTGTCTGTATGCATTTTATTTAGGCAAATGGATTTTAAGGAAAGACTTTATAGAGGACAGTAAAAAAGCTGGAAAGTGGTTAGATGAACAGTTGTATGAGTGGAATGAGCAGTGCACAGCTGAAGGCATCTTGGATGCTCATCTATTGGCGCCTTCTCGCTGGAGGAGATTTCTGCAGCAAAACAAAGGACCTTTTGAGGGCTGGAAAGCATTGGTGGCTGTTGCTGATGCTAAAAAAAGAGCAGCGTACAAGAAGTATGTGTACATTGCATTCTAGCTTATTACTATCTCACTATCCAACCAGACTGTTTCAGAATAATTATTATTGAATCTTCAAGTAATATCAAATACAAGAGACAGTATTTCATCACATTTCTAAACACTGAGATAAGAGTTTGAAAAATAAAACTATGATTAGAAGTGTTTGAAAATGTTAGATATATTATTGATCTTTTCAGGAGTTTATGTTTAAGGGAGAAGATAATTTTCTTTTTATGCCCTGTTGTCGGGAAAAACTACAAACAACCATGTTATTAGTGCACATAAAGTGGCTGTGATTATTATAGAGTACAAAAAAGTACTGGATTGGAGACAGTGTTAAACTTAGCAGAGTGTTTGTATACTGGTGTGATTGTCTGTGTGAGTGTAATTCTGAAAAGTCACCTGCAACAGTTCTTTTGAGAACTACACTCTAGCACCCTAACAATCACTCTATACAGACCACTGATACTCCTGGGTTCAAACCATTATAATAATAATAATAATAATAACTTTATTAACGTGTCAAGTAAAATAGCAGTTTCCCACTAAGTAAGGACACCTATCTAAAATGTTAAAACCTATAGTACCCCTATATTCCCTATATAATTCCCTCTATAATCCCACTCAGAAACCTAAGAATATTTACAATATTAAGAATAACAAAGAGTACAGTTAATACAATTATTAGGTAAAATATGTTTAGCAAGGTCTGCCTTCCTGATTATTCTTTTAAACTCATCTAACGTTTTTAGTTCTCTGAATTTCCTATCAATCTTAGACCATAGCACCGGTCCTATGTATCTAACCGAATGCTTACCATAACCCGTTGTGTTAACTCTAGGAATTATAAAGTCGTTATTTCTTAGCTTATACTGATTGCTTCTAATAATAAACAACCTAGAAATGTAATCTGGACATAAGCCGTTTTTAACCTTATACATTAAAATTGCAATATCTTGTAATCTTCTATTATATAAGGTGGGTAATTTTGCTCTTTGTAACAGTTCCGGATAGGTTTCTTTCTGTCTCAGAGTGTAATTTTGTTTAAGTCACAATTGGGGGGAGGTGCAGTGGCCTCATGGTTAGTGCGTACTCTTGTCCCGTTTGTGCTTTCCCTTTTGGGAATGAGAATCTCTTATTTCTTCTTTTTTTTGTTTTGACTTTTTTTACTCCATTCTCAGTATTGTTTATGTGAAGAAATGTAAGGGGTAAAACCTTCAATGGACCAGCATCACATCATGGGGAAAGTAGAAATATTATATTATTATATTATTATATCTCTAAGTTAGTACACGTGCTGTGATTGATCAATTTAGCACCCCGCACTTTCCTGCATGGACTGCTAAAACTTAAAGTTTTTTTGTTGCCAAACAGTTGCCTGATTTATCGCCGAATTTTCTTTCTTTTACTCTAAATTGTGCACTAAAGCTTGCTAACGACTTAAAAACGATTTCAAATTGGTTCGTTTTGCTTTCGACCTCCTTCAAAAATTTGAAGCCCTTCCTCCTGAATGGAAATTTCAGACACACAATAGAGATATAATAAATATCTTACTAACCGGTCCATATCGTAAGTTACGGATCCTCGTTTTCTCCCCTACGATTTATGGCCCAAGCACTTCGTGCTTGGGCCATAAATCGAAGGGGAAATAACTAGGTCCGTAACTTACGGTACGGACCTCAAACTCGGTTAGTAAGAGGTATTTAGAAAACAGTCCTAAGAAAGCACACACGCTGATTGGTTAAAAATCATGTTTGTATAACTCGATAGAGACACAGAACTAGCGCGCGCTGTTGACGTAGTGATGGCACGAGCAAAGAGAATTTACATTTTGATAATCAAAGTTAACAAGTTGTTTTCCTTTTTCTCTTCATGGTGTTTTCTAAAAGAAATAGAAAAATTGCACTCCGTGTTTCTATTAAGTTATACAAACACTCGTGAAAGTTTGGGAGAACTCGAAAAAGCTGTGGAAACACTCGCCTGCGGCTTGTGTTCCCACAGCATTTCTCTTTCTCCCAAACTTCCACTCGTGTTTGTATAACTCGATAGAAACATGGTACATGTTTTCTATTTCTTAAATATTTATCAACGCCCTACAACTTTTACATGACATCATGTGAATGAGTATACTTATCACTTTGTTAGATCATTGTATAAAATGCCAACATATAGTTCAGAGTCTCACCTAAACAAGTCTTTGTATCGTTCTGTCACCCCAAGTTGTTCCATAAGCAAGGAAAATCCCTCAAGTTTAATAACATTTTCTCTGTTACAATACTTGTCAAATTTCCTTTTGAGAAATTCTTTTTCTGTGAACCAAGAACAAACTATTGAGTAAAAAGTACACATGCACTTAAAAGTCTTTTAAGAATGTGTCTCAGTTGAAAAGCATTCCATTTAAGTTGTTCTCAAAATCAGTGAGGTCATTACACTTTCAAATTTAGTAGCGGCTGGATTTGCAGCTACAGGGTGTTGCCAATCTTGTCACTTTTAGCCGGTGAAATTCTGCTACAGTCACTGCCAAGTATTTCTGTTCAGGTTCACCGCAATAGAATCATCATCAAGTGACTCAAGTACCTCTACAATCCACTGAGTTATACTGGTGAAATCTTATACAACTGGCAGTGTCACCTGTGTGGCAAATATTTAAGGTAAAGACCAGATGAAGGGTGATCAGCACTTCATGATGGAAGCTATTTACTGTACAAAGGGTTGCTTTAAGCTGCCAGTAGCAGCACACTTCCTGTTGCAACAACTAACCTCTAGTACAAGGTCACATACTATTTTAATTATATTTATTTATAAAAAGCTGTACCTAGTTTTCCAAAATGAGCTGACTCCACTAATTTTTCCATGGCAGAACCACAACTGTCCTTACGAAGTCTGTTAGAACTTTTACTGTCATTTGACGTTATGCCTCCTAAGTTCTGTTCCCTTGTTAGTGTACCATGCTCCAAAGACACATTTTCACCTATAGACACTTTACATAGTTTTGGATGATACTGCAATCCAGAAGGATGGGTGCTATTTGAAACTTTTGCATTGTTTGTGACAGTTTTTTCATCACTTCTTTCCTCCTCTTCTGCACCTGAAAGGCTAATAAACTCCTCTGAAACTTCTAAAACTACCAATTCTGCAAAAAAGTAAAAATTAAACCAGATCAAAATTGGACAAAAGGTTCTCCCGATCTCTGTTTTACCAGTGCTAAAAACCCTTGCACTTTGTATCAGAACTTATTATCTCTAATTCTCAAGAAACTGATAAAAAAAGTCCCTGGGACACTTTGTGACAAGCAGATTGGGAAAAAGTTTATAGCTTCTGTTGTTTTCTAAACACTTATATTAATGTGTAGTTCCAGAAAATATCCATACTCTCCCTTCCGAATGGATTGGAATTTCCTGGGGGAGGGGGTTATGTAACAAGTCAACAACTACAGTAACTGCTAACTTTATTTTTACTAAAATTTAAGAGTGACAAAAATAAGTTTAAAATGAGAATGAGTAAAGAACTGCCCAAAATAACTTTAATGGGCCAATAAGACTGGGCAGCCATCCTTAGTGATTAAAAGCAATTATTTATTTGGGTGCAGATTAGACATGAAAATAAGAAAAAGACACATGCAACACCGTAGAGCTGGCGAAAACAGCCATCTTTCTTTCCTCTTGGCCTGAGTAGAATTTCGGGAAAAGGACGTCTCTAATTTCAGGGTTAGATGAAAATGAAAAGATGAGGTTGCCGTTCAGGCAAGCTGTTACTTGAGGTTACTAGCACGAAGGTCTGAGGAGCTAGCCCGAAATTAAATCGTTTATAAAGAATAGTAACATTTATTTAATTATGCAAAATTCAAGTAATGATACCAAGCAAAGATATAAACTAATGCTGAACATGGTATTTTGATTCTTGAATTCATGCATGTGAGTTTCGGCATTTTAACTTCAACCTCAAATTAAACAATGTAACAGAAATGACCATTTCTTACACCTGACCACTAGAAGTTGTAATTACAACTTACATCAAGATGTTGTGGACGAGAATTCCAAGTACAGTCATGTGATCTAATCTTGTGATGCCAAACATTGTCAACTGATATTGCTTAAGGCTTTCAGAAATAATTTGTTTGTGTGCTGATTTGCTTGCTCTTGGGTCATTCATGCATGTGAATGGCCGTTGAAAAACCCAACGAACATTACTATTGTTATGGATTTCAAGGATGTAGTTAGTGAGCTAAGCCTTACAAGCCAAAAGTGAAATGATTATTTTTATGAGTGGACTGCTGCAAGGTTTCACTTAATTTTTCAGGTAAATTTTGCATAGTAATACAGTCATACAGTCGGCGGAGATGATTGACTAGACCTTTTTTTTGCACTGATGGTCGCATGTGATTGATATTTGCTGTAAATTACTCAAGTTGCACGTTTTTGTGTTTATTTTTTAATCGGATAGCTTTCTTCAAGCTAGTTTTTTCTTGCTTTTTAATTTTACACACAGTGGTTTTTTTTGCTTTAATAATGAATAATGGCAGCCTTAAAATAGAATTTGGATTTTCCCAACAAAAAGCACCTAAATTTCCGAGAAAATCCACTGCATGGTGACTTGGCTGCATGCTGTCAGTCGGCAAATATTGCCATTTCAAAAAATATATTTCAGTCGCTAATGTAAGCAGAAAAAGTCATGACGTTGTTTACGGAAGCAACTAAAATGTGGCACACAACATTGTCACGCTACGATAATTTGGCCTCATAACGTTGTCATTTTGTCTCAGGAGCTTTCAGTGCTACACACTTTTTGACATAAAAGCTCAATTTATCATCAGAAAAGAGGAACCAACGGTGCTTGCCTGTTGGGCAAGCTACAGTAAAGAAAATGCTTGCCTGACAAGTTATTCCACTAGCTCTAGGCTATCAGACAGCACTTTCGTCCCGCCCTGAATTTACTGCTGAAAATTGCATCCTGATGATGCAAATCTGTCCTGCATCTGGTCATGAGGGCATCTGGTCATTTGCCCTGGTAAGTTTTTCTTCGAAGACACTGTTGGAGTAGCTTGTGTAGAGAGATTCTTACATGCAGCTAGATGCTGTCTTCCAGCTATCTGATATCAAGCTTACATTTCTTGAGTTCAATGAATAGGTTATTCCTCCTTTGGTCCTTCTGGCACCACATGATTCAAATGTAGCTGTTTACATGCAAGTTTCTTTACTGTGCCATTGTTTGGCTTAGTTCAGGCAAGACCATAGTTTCGATCCTCCATGTGGATCTCATCAGTCACGGAAATATCTAAAATACTCTGTACGTCAGAAGTTGCTGGTGCAACTCGTACAATTGTGAGACATTTTACGGCTTGGCACAAACTTCTCGTAGTGTCATAGTGGCAGATCAAAAATGTCTGGTTTCTCTTGGCTGTAACAGCAAATGATAATTTATGCATATTTTACACATTTTACATGCTTACAGCATCAGTGAGGAATTTTTGGCAGAAAATCGCAGACGTATTTCTTGTGAAATGCCACTTGGGCCAGGAGCAAAGAAGGACAGCTTTTTCTGCAGGCTAGCAACACCACACATAGCACACACACACACATGCAAAAAAGACTAATAAGAGGAGGGTCAGGGGTCTTAGAAAAAACCTTTCTGTGGGCCTGGAGGTATGAATACTTTCTGGAACTTCCAAATCACCTTCACCAGTAAACACTAGCATCGCTGCAATAAGAGGCATAATAATTGTTTTCACAGAACCTACCTTGACTCACAGCCTTTTTCACCCAGTTACAGACATCACCTTTCATAGCATTGTCATCTTCTTCACAACTGGAAAACCACTTAAAGGTTGATCCACGCAAGCTTACTGACTGGTTGGTTGAGTTGCTAAGTTTAAAAACAGAATGATCTTCAGATTCTTTATCTGTTTCTAAAATAAGGTTCTGACGATTAGAGCAAGATGCAGAAAGCATTAATGTCATGATTCTGCCTGTGTCATTGATGCAATGCTTGATACCAGCTACACCATGAAAATTGACCTGAACATCTTCACCCTGAAAAAGCCAAAGTAACACACAATCAATCTCAGGTACTCATTAGTGATTAACACAGTTGATTGCTACAGTTTATGTATCCTATTAACCACATATGAATATCAGCCCTTTAGGTCTTTGTAATATTAATACAGATTAAACACAGTGGCATTAAACATACAGAAAAATCAGATGGTTGATATTCTTAAAACAGAGTCCAGAGCAAGCTTAACTGGTTAACAAGTGATTCAATGCACCCAAACAGTACACTGCAAATAAAATTCTGCTGATGCGTAATTGTAACCAAGTTCTTGTGGGAAAAAATGGCAGACTACTTCCCTGAGAGCGCTGTCAGGTTATCAGAAATTATAATCCATCAAATACTTTCGCTCAGGAGCAATTGGTCTAAACATGTTACATGACCGAATACTAGCCAGCTAAAACTGGGGAATATCCGAGAATATTCCCCAATTTTCAAAACTTCGTGCATTGCAAAAAGGATTTGAAGGATAATAAACATGATAGCCTCCATTTGGGGTGAAAATATATGCTAGGATATTATTTTGTCCTCAGACATTATCTGTTC
>JAHPZR010008704.1:17500-57111 GCA_019787425.1 Platygyra sinensis | reverse complement strand
TTTTTTAATATGCTCAGAATGCAAGACATATTCACTAATACCAGGAACTTAACTGTTGACACATCTGTACAAATTTGTTGACAACATAATTTTAATGATCCTACTTTACACAAGGCTATGATTGCTTACCCTATGATTCCAAATTGTGAAAACTCACTTGCATAAAAATTTATGGCTTTTAGGAAACTTAAGAGAGAATTAACAAACAGATTGTGAAACCGTAAGTGTTATGAGACTGACAATTACAACAAGCATAGCTGGTGTTAAGAGGTGATCAAATGAGACACGGCAGGATATGTATGGTTTCTTTAGAATTACAATATATTTCTGTGAGACTGGGTTTACTTTTCAAAGAAACTGCAGACACTGCTGTGGTAATTTAATGGTGTGCAGGCTTTATTCTACTTTCATACGACTTGGACTTAGTTTATGATGATTTCCTTCTCTTGTATCTATCTTACATCTCTCAGAACTCAGATTCAACTTTTAAAATGGCCTGTTTCATTCCAACCAGAAAACAACATACTTTAACACTGATAAAATGTTCAATTTCAGCATGGGTAGTGTGTTCAAACAACTTGGTGAGGCCAAAAATACAGAACTCTTGATTCTAATAATAGTTCTAATAATACTTTTGAACAGCAATAATCAGTTTATTTTTGCACCTTAACGGCAAATTGAGCAGATGTGATTCCCAAAGCTGATCTCAGCAAAATCATCTATAAATTATTTTTATTAACTTTTGGCAAACGACTTGACAAGTGATCTCACTAAATAATATAAGGCTGTGACTGGTTACCATTGACCTCATACATGTAGGAGTGATGAACGTCCTACTTCTCCTTTCATTACACAATGACATAGATTGTAAACCAAGCTGGTGTTGCAAAAATCAAAAATAGTAACTAGGGGGCATTGTCTGTATGGGAATCCAGTGGCAGTGCTAACATGCAAAGAAACTTTATTACACCTTCAAGTAACAGATTGGAACTGAAAGTGTTAACACTGACAAGACAAGTATAGCTGACACTGGACAGGTTATCAGACGAGACAAGACTAGAATTAGAGGAAGAATTGGAGGAAGTGCTTTATTTAATAAGTAGGTGAATACTTTCAGCCTGACCTTAACAAAATCAATCGTTTAGGTTGGACTTTATACTAACGAACTTTGCCTAATACAGTAGTGGGTAAATAGGCCCTTTGCAGGATCCAGTCACATGGTACGGAATAAATTATACTGGGATGCAAATAGGGCTGTGGGACTTCCAAAACAAAGGAACTCTGACCAGTCCAGCCCAACTTTCTTTTGTTTTGAAAGTCCCACTGCTTCATTTGCATCCCAGCATAATTTATTCCATACCAAGTGACCGGATCCTGCAAAGGGCCTATTAAAACTGACAACAACCGGTGAATCACTGTTAACTGTTGACATATATTGACAATTGAATTACCATTTGACTCCTGTAGGAGTTGATGGAGCCATGACTTCTCCTTACATCATAAATACATTGTACACCAGGCTTAAAGCAAAATTGAAAAGGATAATATTAGACTAGGGGACATTGTCTTGATATGATTGCAAATTCTCAAAACAAAAATGCTGGGGTAGTTCTTAATTAAAATTTCTTCCAAACCCACAGGGTTATCTGTGTTAGCATGCCATTGTTGCATTGAGTAGTGTTTATAATGTAGGATACATCGTTTTCGAGATTGGAGTGTTGATTAACAGTGTGGTCTCTCTAACCTGAAGGCCACCTGACAATGTTTTCAACAAATGTACCAATAAAAAATCATGGAGGTTAACAATAGTTTTCCTACAAATTAGTATAGGTAATCATATGGTTTCAAGTTCAATTTAGAATTAATTTACACGAGTGAGTTTTTCAAAAAGCTGAAATGCGCAAGCCATTTCGGCGAGGACAATTTCATCTTGCTGAAAAACTCACTCATGCAAATTGAACGAGAAAGCGTAGAATTGATTACTAAGTGCTTTTCTCATTATAATGAGGTTAAGGCTAAGGGTTATTATTCAAATTAGTAGCTGTATTGTAGTGTGATATAATTAAGCTCTCACAATCGAATGAAGCATTTAATTATTCGGAACCTTTGCTGGTTCCTTTGCAATTTGTGAAAAGATTTTCAAATGGGTGGGTTAAGGAAGTTGATAATGTGTAATTACTGGTAAATGCATTCAGGTCATCCTCTTAAAAAGACAGGTTTAAAATGCTATTTCAACAAAATAACATGTTTCAATTTTAGCTTCAAGTGTTTAAAATTTATTGACTAGATCAGTGATAACTAGTTTTCATTCTCAGGGATCAGGGTAGATATTTTGTACCTTTAAATAAAGTGTTGTGTTGTAATGGTTTTTCCTAGGAGTACATGCAAATAGCGCACATGCCACTGATATTATAGCTTAAGACGGGGGTAAACATGAAGGCTGTTTTAACTTCACTTAACATGGCTTTTCTTCCAATATCTCAGTCACGTTTCAAACAACACTAAATCCCTCTGCTTGTCTCATAACCACTGTTTGGCAGTTTTGTG
This sequence comes from Platygyra sinensis, assembly GCA_019787425.1. Classification (NCBI taxonomy): domain Eukaryota; kingdom Metazoa; phylum Cnidaria; class Anthozoa; order Scleractinia; family Merulinidae; genus Platygyra; species Platygyra sinensis. The sequence goes on along the minus strand of JAHPZR010008704.1, from coordinate 54,564 downwards.
TAAATTTTTGGGTATTTTTTGGGCAATTTAGGAAAGAGATATTTTTAAGATATTTTAAGGATTAATTCCTTTATTACTTCAAACTCCACTCCTGTTCATGTTTACCTCCACCTTTAGCAAATATTTGCATTCACTCCTGTTAATTTTGGGATGAAACTGGGATTGTTTACAGCCCCTTGCCCTACCATTTTTGCTCAAGGATGTTTGGTACTCTTTAGGGTGCACTTCTTCGGAAAAATTAAATACTGGATACTGCAATAGAAAAACAGATTTTGCATTTCTTTACCAAATGATTAATCCAAGTTCACTTGGATTGTGGTGCATTAAAGCAACTGCAGAATCCACTCTGAGCAAGGATTCTTTTGTTTCTTTGATGTATCATGATTGTGGATTAATTGTTAAAGTAAAGAAATGCAACACCTGTTTGTTGATTTAAGAATCCAATCTTCGATTTTCCCAAAGAAATGTAACCATAGATTCTATCACTATTTTCTAGATTCAAGTAAGTTATTTTAAAGTGTATACCCCTGGTTCCAAACAGCTTACAATTTGTTTCTTAGCACTTCATTAACTTTTATTGATTTGAAAAATACATATAATGTTTTATTGACATGCAATTCATAAAACCCATATGCACCTATATGTAAAACCCTCTACTTTTATATGTAGAATTGATAAGCTTACAATTGATATTTATTCTTGTGTTGGAATGTAATTATAGGTTCAATATTCTAATTGCTTTTATTTCCCAATGGAGTGATTCCCTTGAGACTTAAATTGATTGGGAATACAATTCCCCTGGATTTTCCCAAACAGCTGTTTTTTTTATTCCAATGGCATTCAAATCTCATGGGAATCAAATCCCTTGGGAATTAATTTCTCTAAGAGCTGTTTTATTCCCATGGGAATCAAATCCATTGGGAATTAATTTTCTCTAAGATCTGTTTTATTCCCATGGGAATCAAATCCCTTGGGAATCAAATCCCCTGGGAATTAATTTTAAGTGCTGTTTTATTCCCATGGGAATCAAATCCCCTAGGAATCAAATCCCCTGGGAATAAATTTTCTGTAAGAGCTGTTTTATTCCCATGGGAATCAAATCCCCTGGGAATCAAATCCCTTGGGAATCAAATCCCCTGGGAATTAATTTTCTCTAAGAGCTGTTTTATTCCCATGGGAATCAAATCCCCTAGGAATCAAATCCCTTGGGAATCAAATCCCCTGGGAATTAATTTTCTGTAAGAGCTGTTTTATTCCCATGGGAATCAAATCCCCTGGGAATAAATTTTCTCTAAGAGCTGTTTTATTCCCATGGGAATCAAATCTCATGGGAATCAAATCCCTTGGGAATCAAATCCCTTGGGAATCAAATCCCCTGGGAATCAAATCCCTTGGGAATAAATTTTCTCTAAGAGCTGTTTTATTCCCATGGGAATCAAATCCCGTGGGAATTAATTTTCTGTAAGAGCTGTTCATTCCCATGGGAATCAAATCCCCTGGAAATCAAATCCCTTGAGAATTGATTTTAATATCTTAAACCTATACCCATGGGAATTACTGTAACTAATGTAATAAATGTCAATACAAGACAGCCAGTGCCACAGCTTGTTATTGTTAACAAACAATTACTAATAAAATATAACCATTTGAATACAGTGTGTAGTGTAATTGTTATGGTCAGATTCACCACTGAGAAAATAAGATTGGAGATGTTAGTAACAGTTTCCAGCAGTTATACTTTGACAGGTCAATACTACCACACTTAAGCAATTAATGCTTCAATAATGGTATCAAGTGGTGGTCATCATGGCATAATAGGTTACTATAACAATGAAACAATCTGCTTAACACACCCTTCACATTACCTTTAAGAACTTCTAATTCAAATATAGGCCCTCAAGCCGTGCAAGGGTTAATTTTTTGCAACTAAAAAGCCCCTAAAGGTAGTGAATAATGCTTATTAGTGGTTTCTGCTACCAGCATGGCCGTTAAGTGATTGGTTAGTTTAGCTTTAAGGGTATTGGCTGCAAGACTTGTGTAAAGTTTGTTATCAGTCACTCGTCAGCTTCGATTCATCTATTGTTAGTCAGATTGGTCTGTTAGAGCTCCGTTTGTAAGGCACCAATACTTGTTGACATCTGTCAAGTTTGTGACAAGTTAGAGATGTTAGTTGACAAGTTAGTGTACCAGCTTTCCTGAGTCAGTTGTTAAAAATAGTTTGTAGTATAGGTTCTCGCTGAATGACTTCTCATATCAATGGGTATTAATTTGAGGTGGTTTTTGACAGCAAAGGTGGCAACAGAATAAGAACATGCTCTTCCATGACTCAACCTGTCAGATGTGATAATTAGATTAGTTTTTGTTTATCCATGAAATGATAATTAGCACTTTGAAAAAAATCATTCTTCTACTTTCCCAGAGATATTCAACTTTGTACCATTATCCCAAGCAGTGAAGAAAAAGAAAGGGGATTGTGTTGTACACCTTTATGAGGAAAACAAAAGTATCGAAGATATCGAGACCAAGTTCTGTTGCCAACAATGATTGTAGATTTTTTGGTTTTGATATTCCACGAAACCACTTCAAATTAATATCGATATCAAAATCCATTTAAACAAGAAGACATTATGAAAGGTAAACTTGAATTTAAATTTTATAAGATGCCATGAAATCTGCAGAGTTTGGGATGTTTCCTCACATTACCCTTCCTAACACCTAAGAGGTTCTTGGTAACAAAAAGTCAGTTACAGAACAAAGTTTATGAGTCACCTTATGAGTCTGCGGGACTAACAAACCGCGCAAGGAACCTGTTTCAAACATTTCTCTAGAGAAGCTGCTAGACTGGCTTCTTGTTTGTTTATTCTGACCAAGTGAACAACAGTCATTGATTCGCCAGTGAAACCCATTTATATTTACTAATGATGCAATTGTGATAAGCATATTGTTAAATACAACATTTTGCACTTTTGGATAGCTAGATTGTTCCTTGTATCTTAAGATGCGTATCACAATTCCACAGGAAAAAAAATCGGTTTCACCGATTCATTTTGAGCCCTAAGAGAGTGTTTGAAGGCGTTTTTTCATTGCTATGGTAATCTACTACGACATGATAAACACATTTGTGAAACCAGTACCGCAACATAATTTGATAACGTATGATATTATGTATCTGTCAAAGTATAACCTGGAAAGTGCTCAAAACTGTTACCAGCCACCTTAAACAAAGAATCCGTTCATCTGACTTGAGATAACTGAGGACAAGAATAAGCAACAGACAAGAGCTAAGGTGAAGCTGCCATGACAAAAAATTCCTCCCTGGAATGCACTCTTAATTAGCTTCAAACTGGATTTTAATCACAAAACTTTGTACTTGGAATATATATTTTAAATGCCTTTATAACACTAAAACTGAAGACATGCAATCAATGGTAATTAGCCTGTAAATCAACTTTTGCATAAAAATTTTAAAAACTAGCATTGATGAAAAGCAATGGAAAAATTAAAACTGACATCCATATTTCTTAGTTGCTTTATGGAAGCACTTTGAGTGTCAACAAATTCATGTGCATCGCACACTGCACGATTGTTAGATGCTGATCTGTACTAGGAAAATGTCAATTTGAAGCAATTTCATCACTTGCCTGGTTTATTTCAATGTCTTCTCTCAACATTTTGAGCCCCAAGATCTGTTTCCTAAATCTCCATACTTAAAAGCCATACACTTCCTTGCTTGTTGTTTTAAGAATTTTTATTCACCTCCTGACACTTTCCCTAGTCTATTTTTCCTTTTCAACAGAAGTCGAGCTTGCTTGTTATGTTTTTCTTGTCAGTCTTCACAATTTAGCCTCTGATCTCTTTGTTAATTCTTGTTACGGAAAGCCATACACTTCCTGGTATGTTAATTTTGAGAATTTGGAATCACATCCAGACAATGTCTTCTGGTCTATTATTTTCCTTTTTTCTTATCATGAGTCTGGTTTACAATGTATTTATCATGCAAGGAGAACTAAGATGTTCATCACTCTTGGGAGGAAAAGAATAACTCACTCATCAAGTTATTTGTTCTCTGTCAACAGTTGAATGTGTTCAAGTCTAACTTACATGGTTGATTTTGACAAGGTCAGCTGAAGTAGAGCAAGATTGTGTTAAATAATTCTAAAGAAAACCACACATTCACATTCTATTATTTCAGAATTTGGAATAACATCCTGACAATGTCTCTACTACTTCCTTGCTTCTCATCACCAATCTGGGTTACACTGTATTCATCATGTAGGAGACAGTCTTTTCCTAGGAGTCAAGCCAATTCATTTGTCCTATGTGTTAACAATAAACAATTAAAATAAACTGTAAGATAGTGCGTGCAGGTATGTAGATTTGTTGTTATCCAGACTAAATTATTTTGCAAAGAAGTTGATATTTAAGAGGTTTGCCTGTTAGGAGTCGTCACTCGATGGCATCTCCATTTTTTATCACTTCATTCGGGAAATTCTGTTTAAGAGAACTTTCTATGTTTTTTGTTCAGTACATTTGTTGTATAAATAAATATCATAGGGCCACTTAAGTTTGTTACAATAAACTGCTAGCCTGCTAGGGGTGTTTGTGTGATCAATAAAATAGACTGACTCCCTCCTATTCGACTGGTGTTTTTCACTTGTACTATTAGTTAGATATCATCTTGTTTTCGATTCACTGCAGTGTGATAAGAGGGTGATTTATCATTTGTAGTCAGTTTCAAGTTGCCCAGTAATGTATTAGCTTAAAAGTTCTGCATTTTCGAGTCAGCTAGCATTAAGGATTGATTTTGTAGAGATCAGCCATTGTTACTGAATAGGGAGTTTTAGCAATGACAGCGGCGACGGCGGGGACGAATGCCTTGTGAAAAATGAATTTATACTTTACCTTTGAATGTCGCAACTTTGTAAAGCTGTACAGGTACGCCTATCTGTCTAAAAACTTGCTCAGGCTAAACATGAACCGACAGCATTCAGTTCCAAAAGATACGAAAAATTAACCATTGCGGTTTGCGTTTTCAGAAATACGTAGAACTTGGTCATTTCACGTTGTTGTTTCGCAGAGGACAGCAAAGAAATGTACAGAGATTCAAAACGCACGTGCATAGCTATTGTTCTGCTCATTACACCTTTTGTCTGGTGACGCTCTCGTCGCCGTCGCCGTCATGGTTTGCTAAAACTCCCTGTTGTCCCATCTCATCTGATAAGTGGTCATGCATTGCCAGCTATGGTTGTCTTGACAGTCTGAACACTTTTAGTCTCAAGATAAGCCATACATTTCCTATCATGTTAATTTTGATGACATGCAATGCAAATTAAAATTAAAACTGGGTTCTAATATGTTTTTGTGTTTAGTTTTATGGATAATTTCATTTGGAGGTCCACAAAATTTTCACTGGCAGTGATTTCTCAAATTCATTGACATTTCACAGAGCACGACTATGCATGCGTAGTAAATAGACACTGATCTTGTGTAGGAGGAAAATTTACATGTATTTCTAAAGCAATTTCAAAGCAATTAAAAACTATAATAAAACAGAGAAGTTTACAAAATCCTTTCCTTTGAAGAAAGGTATCTGAAACTGGCCATTTTGGTGAGTACTCAGAAATCACTTTAAAGATCACCAGACAGGCAAATATGGCCAATCATAACAAAAAGGATGATCAACCTAAAGGTTCTAATAAAAAAAAAAAGATTACAGGTAGCTGAATAGTTTCCCAGATCACTGTTAAATTAAGACAAGTTTCTGAAAGATATTTGCATGTAGCGCTTTGTTCCAAACTAAGGTATCAAATGTTCTATTTAAACGTGCAGAAAAAGGCAACATGGCAGCAGCACAAGTAAGCTCTCATATGGTGGCTTATTCATACAATCAGTTACAAATTGTTCAGTCCAGTCTGACTAGGATCCTGAGTTTTCTCCTTGCATTCTCAGCACTCACCTGACCTTGACATACATGTAAAACTTTTCCATCAGTGGAGAGTTCCAGACTTCACCACATGAACAAGCTTCCAAGAAGCTACACATAACTAAGCTCAGTTACCAGCGTTCTTTACATCACCGTTAATGAATTCTAGTATCGCTAAGAAAATTATATTTCTTATTTCAACTCATACGCATCCTCCCCCTTCACCTCAACGAAACAGAGTTTAAGTGGAAGAAATTTCTGCTTATAGGTGTCAACACTATAGAGGAGGAACTTGACATACAAATTTCCAGTAGAAAATTATTCTAAATAATCCATGAAACCTGAAAACACTTACCCCGGTCCATGGACCCCCACTATGGACCGAGTCAGTCAGTGAGTGAGTGAATGCTTTATTTACCCTCAGATTTTAGAGTACCTTTATTGTAGCGAATATCTCCGAGCATTTCCCACCCCAATCCTCAGGCACAAAGGCACACACAACATCGGGAACTTCATGCCCTACACTTTTTGATAAGCGTGTGGGTTCTTTTACGTCCCCTGCTAACCATAAGATGCGAAGATCCGAGGGTTTATAGTACTTATCTAAGAAGACCAGAACGTCTAACCATTTGCAGATATAATTACAAAGGCAGCACGTTCTCCTCAGTTATTTTAAGACCCCGAGTGTTGGTCCAGTCTGGGGCTCGAACCCTCAACCTCCTACACGGCAGTCCGGCGCTCTACCAACTGAGCTAACCAGGCAGCGGTTTAAGTGGACTACCCCTACTGACCTCCTGTACAGACCACCCCAAAATAGTGCAAAAAACTAATAAAGATTTCACTTATTAGTTGTCCAATAGATTACTTTTGTCTGTGAAATTTCCAGTGTTTCACTGTGTCAATGCAACAGACTTTTGTAACATGCCCCCATAAAATGTCTAAAAGCTGCTTTCAGTGCAAGAAGATTCTGATGGCAAAAAGAAGGAAACTTCTTACTGTACCTTCCATTTGTGGCTCAATCTGGCTATGGAAGATGTACTTTTCAAGTTGTTTAAGCTTGTTTGTATCTGATTCTGAGCAAATTGTGAAGCCTGGAACGAGACAGGATGGGCTGGACAAAGTGGCAGAGGGGATGAATTGTTCAAACTTTTGCCGACACAAATAATCTTTTGGACAACACATAACTGAAGCATTTATTTCTAATGTTTTATTCTATTTTGAGGGAGAGTCTGTAAAGGGGGTTTAGTAGGGGGAGATGAGGACCCAGTCCATAGTGGGGGTCTGCAGACCGGGCCGGGTCAGTGTTTTCAGGTTACCCATGCAAACAAGTGTCAATAAAATGATAACTTGAGGAAAAAATCTGGGGATTCAGAGAACAAAATGTTTTTGTATCTGAAACTTGAAGCTCCATGGCAAACCCTAACCCTAAAGGCCCGTTCAAACGGTCATGATAGTTGATGATAGTTTCAACTATCACGCACATTTGAACACGAACTATCATTCACTATCATCAACTATCACCAACTATCATGCAGTTTGAACATGTTCAAATTCGACACGATAGTTCATGATACTTTTTTTCCATTTGACCGAGCAGATGATAGTGCACAATAGTTTTTTGGTCAGCAGAGGTAACCAAGGCGGGCTCAATGCAACATGGCTACCGCATTCCCATCGTCCTGTGAAGAACAACAAAGCAATAATTTGGACGAATATTCGGACGACAGTGACGCTTAAAGCGAGAAAGGGAGAAAAGCGAAAAAATAAAAAAAATAGGCAACGAGAAGTTGAGTGGTAGTTTGATATGCAACCTAATAGATGATCATGAGTACGAGGCCATGACTACCAGGTACCAGTTAGCGACGCTAGAACATTGCGTGATTTCGACAAACTATCATGAACTATCATGGACCGTTTGATCGCAAACATGATAGTCAATGATAGTTGATGATAGTTGAAACTATCATCCACTATCAACAACTATCATGACCGTTTGAACGGGCCTTAAGGTTATACGTCATAGAGACGACTAAAGGTTGTGTCATAAAGACAACTAAATTGTGCCATAATTTTTAACGTTCAAGGTGAGGCTCTTGCCAAGCATAATTGATTTTCATAAAGATACCTGTTTGCGGCTTTTTTACATGTATCAAAAGAAATGTCAATAATTATTTTCAATGTAATAAAACTTTAAGCCTGCTGATCTAGGCATTCCTGATAATTATATTAAACACTTGCTTGCACCAATTGTATTACATATCTGTACTTGCCAACTTCACAAGATCATTATTATATACTAGCAGGACAACATTTTCCACAGGTAACCCTGAGCCTAATTGCAAACCGTGTAAATGCCACTGCCTATAAATATAGGCCAAACATTGCTTTTTGCTCATTTTTGCCCACAGATTGGCCCTAGCTTGAGAAAACAAATGGACCATAGCTAGCTTTTGTAAAATACAGGTTATTTTGGGAGAAATTTTCAAAAAACGATTTTGCCCTTAAAAAATATGGGCTCAAAATCTACTTCTGGGTTTAGCAGAATTTGCTGGAAATGTCAATCGCACAGCTAACACAACAGCTACTTAAGAATCTTTCAATGATTTCTTTACATGTATTCAGCTCAGGACTGAACAAAAAATGAAATAAATCAAAACAAGCTCAAACAGGCACACAAAATTTTACAATGTTTTGCAAATTATGACACTAAAATATTGCCATATTTTTGTTTGGGCTATTAATGCCATGAAAACACTTTCTATGGATTAGCTATACACCCACCTGTTTGAAAATTAAAAAAAAATCTCTGGGGAAATGGTTTAGTAGGCACTCCTTGGCCTGTGTTTATCATAAATTTTGCTCAAATTCCACTGTTGGAATGCAGTCTGACTAATATTATGTTTAAGCCAAGAAATTAACAGGTATATAGTTGTCAGTCTTAAATCCATCTTTTTGGCAAACAGTTTTCATTTGGCTAATTGATTAATTAAATTATATATTTTCAAAGCAGTTTTTCATTGAAGCAGTTGCTCTTCCATGGCCAATTTCCGAGAACAAAACATTATGGATGTTTGCTGTTTAAGGATGCATTCTTTTGGGTTGTATCATGATGATCAGTGATCCACATCACTTGAACATGTTGCAAAAAAATGACGAGAGCCAGTAAATCTGTGACGTGGATTCAACAGTGTCTTTGATGCACCAACAAAAAAAGGCAACTGATTAGACTTAGTACAAGCACAAATGGAGTAGGCTCATCAAATCTCTTATCAGGGTATCTGTTGCTGTACCCATCCCCCTTTATCCTTGGTGGTGGATACAGCTCAATTTTTCAATGAACTAATTACCATAAACCATAGAGAATTGATTAAATTTACCGGTATCTCTAAAATAAACTATTGGTAATCAGTGAAAGTACTAAGTTCATCTTCTGAAAATGACCAAGCTACGGGAAACATGAACAATCATTACCCCGGAAGTCATGTTCTTTATCAGGAATGTTGTGGGTGTTGCAAGGGCAAATGAAAAAAATATATAATTATTTACGACGACTTATACAAAAAGAAAATAGTTTTCATTATCTTTTTTCCACACACAACATTTTTAAAGATTTGTTGAAGTGGGTTGTCAGAAACAAATATTTATTCAAGGGTGACTATACCCATGTCACACAATTGCTTACATTCCAGTGGCAGATTCTGGGCAAAATTGACAAAGAACACAGGCCAAGCTGGGCTTCTTAAAACCATTTCCCCAGAGATGTATAGCTATTGAAACAAACTATGATCGGTTTTTATTCTTACTTGGACCTATGGGCAAATACAAGCGAAATCAATTTTTTTTGACTTGTGCCAATTTGATGGGCAATTTTGGTGCTTGTATTTCTGTTTGCAACAAAAGGGGCAAGGAAAAGACAACAGTTCACTTATAAAAGGAATGCCCTCTTGTCTGGATACCTATCTTGCTGACAGCAAGACAACAATACTGATCTGGAATAATTGGCAAGTATAGAAGAAAATATATGACTAATTAATACTTGCTAAATGAATAATACATGTAAGGTATCTTGAAGGCACCCTATTATCACTGTGAAACCCACAAAGGTGTGAACACATTAATGTAAAACACACTACTAAAAATCACAGAATTGGACTTTCACTGTTTGGGCAGCTAACATTCCATTGCCGAAGACCTGAGAATAAAGTAGAGAAATAATCAGCCACATGAATGAATAACCCCATTAGTTTCTATTAAGCTTTCACTATAAGACACCATATAATTCCAATATTTATTAGCCCCTGGGGATATATTTTGAATGAATAATAAAGCAATTAATGAATTTGGCTTTCATAGGATATGAAGAATTCTGCAGATCCAGAGGGTGCTATTCACCAAGGCCAAAGGGCGTCTGTGAATAAAACCCTCCTAGATCTGCAGAATTCTTCATATCTTACTCAGCTTCGTTTAATAATTGCCAAACATTATAATTGTATTCTAAAACTTATAGTTGTTGAATTGAAGTGCTGGGTGAAGCTGCCCCAACAACATCATTGAAGTTCCTCTTGTGAAGCTGCAGTGGTATGAATCCTGTGAAATGCTTGTGAATTTTTGTTCCACATATCTGATGAATAAGCAGGCAATTTAGTTAAACCCATTCTACTTCCCACTGCAACTCCACCCAGTTGATCCTAGTATTTGTTGTTGAAGGAGATTGAATTAACTTAAAGGTCACTCCAAAAAGTGTATTTTTTGTCATCACCAATAAAAAGTTTATATTGAGTTAAGTTTAAACCATCGACAATTCTTGTTTGCAGTGATACAAGAAATCCCTTCATGTCACTGCCAAGAAGTAAAATAAAAATACAAACAGTTGACGTAAACAAATAACTGTTACAGTGTTATTAACCTGCATTTTAATATCTAAAGCCATTCACAAAGAAAGTTGTTTTCCATTTACTGCAACCGATGCAGTATAAGCTTAAACTTCTACCTTCAATTTTGTTTTCTTTCTCTGGCTGTTCTTGGCAACAAACACATTCTCTTTGGGTTGGCACGATTTGACATCGCTCACAAGAACACCAAAATGTGCCTTCTAACCGATTGTTTACATGTTCGTTTTCAATTTCACTATGCTCATGATTAGGAACATGTTCTTTCTCAAAACAGTAAGGTTGAAGATCAGCCATGACCTTGAGTATACAAATAGCTTGCCAAGACAAAATCCCTTGAACAAGATGATGTCATGCTTAGCAGCCTAGCCTGTCCTGGCCGCTGAACATTTGTTTCAAAATGGCAGCTGCCGATGCTAAACTTTGGGCTTCTTTGGAGACAAATTTCTTGGAAACCGCAACTTCGGTAAGTAACTTAACTCAATATAAACTTTATTGGTGATGGCAAAAAATTACGCTTTTTGGAGTGACCTTCTCCTTGAAGGTGGCCAAACACAGTTTTCGCGCGCAATTTTGCTGATGTAATTCAGCATGCACATAAATATTTCAAAAAACAAACATGCAGTCAAAGAGTGACCATTTTATTTCCTCCACACCCACACTATCTGTGTTATTTTTCTCTATAATTGAATGCAGTGTATTGATGGCTTTATTTTTTATTACAACGATATGTTAGAAAAGGCAATCATGCAAAGAACCCAGCAATTCTCTGCTTTTGGTTCTTACCAAAAGAACCCACTTAAATGTAACACATGCGCAGTTGCTCAAAAAATTGAGACTGATTGCTTTTGCAGAAACTTGCCAATTTCTAACAATCCAGTCATTAGAATTTCAAGAAATTTGGCAAAAAATAATAGTTCAAAAAACCATGTGAATGATCTATCACAAAAAATCTGAATTTTGACATGTATAAGGAATTTTGAATAATACAGAAAACGAATTACGGCAAATTACAAAAATTGCCTATGTCAAAATTTTGTTAGAACAGAGATGACAGAAGGGATTTAATGTCAATTCATGGTGGGCAAATGATGAAAACAATCTAACAACTGTTTTTTTTTTTAAATAACAACCCAATTTTTTAAGCTTTCTTTTTAACCAGCCCCATTGCCATGGCAACAGTACACACCCTAGCACTCTTGCAAAAAATGGGCACCAAAGCATAAATAGTTTAAAAGTACTCTAAAAACTGTGTTCGGCCACCTTAAGTTGAGCACCAGCTCGGGTAATCTTGTGAGGGTGGAAGTTGAAGGTAAAGTGTCAAGTGCTTTGTTTAATATCAGTCAAGTGTAATTTGAATATCAGTCAGGGAAAGTGGTGAATAAGTTAAGTGTCAGTTGAATATCAGGAATATCAGTCTAGTCTCAGTTGAATGCAGTCAAGTTTTGGTTGAATATCAGTCAATTGTCAGTTGAATATCAGTCATGGATCCGTTGAATAGCACTGAAGGTAAGAAATAAGCTTGTCAAGTGTTTTGCTTAATATCAGTAAAGTGTCAGTTGAATATCAAAAAAATGTCAGTGCAATACCAGTGAAGTGTCAGTTGAATATCACTTAAGTCCCTCTTGTTGAATATCAGTCATGTGTCAGTTGAATATCAGTCAAGTTTCAGTGGTTTCTCACTCAGCTGTCAGGGGTACATCAAGTATGGGAAAAGTCTCAATAAGGTAATACAAAAATAATTTCTCTACAAGTCTATATCAGACACCTTGTGAGAGAGACTCAACCAGCTAACAAATGACTATTGACTGATATATGTTCAACCAACACAACAACCACACACAACATAATAAACATGATCCAGGTTTCTGACAAATATCTAAAGCAGGTGCTCTTACTCACCAGCTGGTCTTTAAACCATTCAGAACTTTGCTCCATTCTCTTGTTCATGTTCTGTGCCTCATCCACTCAGCTATTGTACCTGACAAAAAGTTAACAGCCTTTTCGGTTAAAATAGAGAAGAGATTAACATTTTTAAATCTGAAATGGGTCATTCAGTCTTAATTTCATACAGGGTCCTTTTGATACCAGCCTAATGGCTGATGGGGCTACTCTGCCATAAAGACTTCTTACTCGTGTTTATCTCTGTCCATTTGTATGTAATTTTTCTGAACAATTGGTTTTCATCACAAGTGTTACCAATGATGTTCACAATAATAATAATAATAATAATAATAATAATAATAATAATAATAATAATAATAATTATAATAATAATTTATTGATTGTATAGCCCTTAATAATAGTTACATGTACAGATCAATAGTGTTTTACACGGAATTAAAAAATAAAACCTTATATATCAAATAAAATTTATAATAAAATTTAATATCCCTAATGTGCAAATAGAATACATTTAAGTTACTGATTACTAAAAGCTTCATTAAATAGAAATGTTTTAAAAGCTTTCTTAAATTTATCTAAACTCATCAATCTAATTTCATGAGGAAGTCTGTTCCATAAGTATGGTGCTGCTGCCTGGAAAGACCGAGATCCAAATGTCTTCAGCATCTTACCCTTAGGAAGCTCTAAATAGAGACCATGATTGGATCGACGACCATAAGACGATTTTGATTTAATAGTTAAGAGGCTGGTAATAAAAGCATGGTGTCAGTTTGATCTTGCCTAGTTCCTATACAACTTTCTCCCAGGCCTTTGCGGTCAATTGATTGTGGTGACATATCTCAGACGGCCCAGAGTAGCCTGGACAACAACAGGAATTATATTCCTGGTCATTCATAAACTTTATCGTACAGCAGAACACTGAAGGAGCTCATTACTTGATCAAATGTGCTATCTGGACAACTTCAATCATTCTTGAGAACCAAATAACTCAGTCGGAGAAGATGTTAAGTTTTGCACCTCATAGGAATGGAATCAGAAATTGCATCTTTTAGCAAGTTTGCCACAGTTTTGTACCGAAGAGCAACTTCCTTAGGACTTACAGTTAGACAATTATTATGCTCAGTTGTCATACAAACTTTAATTTGACATGTACTGCAACTGGTAGCCTAATCCACCAATTATATCAAGTTTTGAATGCTAACAGGTTGTGACCTGTAACTGATTCTGTTCAATTGCAGAATTCTTACATGTAATAGTTTCAACTCTTTTTGAACCAAAAACTGGAAAAATGTTTCTCTCCTGTATGAATTTGACATTACAAATCCGTTGAAATATCTGTGCGCGTGTCACAGAGCTCAGTAGCAGCAGTAGTAGCGCTTGTCATGATCAAGTGATAATTTTGTCACTGCCTTGTGATCTCCATGCAAGGACTTGACTTGTTGTTTTTCATCTCCTTATATGCATATTAAAGAGAATTCTAGAAACGGTCGCTGTAATACATCGTCATTTAGTAAACACATGTAAGCCTGTGGTTCCATGTAAGTGGCTTGTACAAGGGTGTACATTATGTGAAAGATTAAGTTTAATTTTGCAAGGTAATTATCTACCATAAAACTTGTTGGTTATACGGCAGCTCTGCGAGTGAATTCTTGTTTATTGCACAGGCTTAGCGGTTAAGATTTTGGTAAATAACTGATTAAGAAAACTACTCTTGACTAGCTTACTCTTAAAAACGAAATTTAAGAAATTTGGTATTTTTTGCTTTCTCTGATCAAGGACCATGGTCACATGCAGTAGAAACTTAAATATTTTGAGTAATCAGTATTTCCCTATAGACAGTAGTTTGAAACTCGATAAATGCAATATTTTGTCTTCAAATAAAATTTTATGCAACAATTTAGCCTTACATAGTTTATGAATACAGTAATGTGGAAAGAGGCTAGAAACGTGGAATCGAGGGTACTGATTTGAATTTTGAATTCAAGATGGCGTCTTTAGGTAATGTCGTATTTATCGATCGTCGTATAATGGATGTCGCGTTCTTGATCTCATTGACACGAAAAACATTTCCTCAGCCCTTCTAGCCTGCGAAAACAGCCGTCCTTCTTCGCTCCCAGCCCGAGTGGCGTTTTGCGTGAAGAATGTCTGCGATTCACTGCAGAAAATTCTATACTGATGACGAAAATCTGTCCCGCATCTGGTCATGAGCGCTGATTGGTTCGATCTGTAATTGTGCATAATTAAGTCCGTAAATATGCGGGACAGTGAAAATACTCACCAAAACAAATCTGGCGTCTTGTAATTGCAGCAGTGGTTTGTGTAAAATGGGATTGACAAGCCTACGCGACTTCGACAGTTTGTGACATCTGCACATTTGCTGTTCTCTGTTCGGTTACTCAACTTTTTTGCCGCTTCACTCGTGTTTATGAAGGGCACTTCAGGCTGTGTTATAAGTAGGAATTTTAAGAAGAGTTGAGCTGGTAGACCGTGCCATGGCAAATTTTTTGAGGTCATAAGACTACATGATTTCCGCTGTTATCTGCATGTTACGGTACTTCGAGGATTTTGACACCTCCGTAAACAGTGATTAGAACTGTTTGAGAGTACAGAACTGATATCATATTTGCCCTTGTACCTTTTTCTTCAGAGACGCTGTAGCTTTACTTCGAGAAAGCTATACACCAGCTTGTCTAGTGAAATTCTAATTTTTCTTTCAGCCATCTGATCGAGCTTATGTTTTTCAAGCTTGATGTAACGACATGATTCAAATGCAACTGTTGATGCGCAAGTCTGTTGAATGTGTCTTTGTTCGGCTTAGTCAAGACCATGGTTTCGATCCTCCATGTGGATCTCATCAGTTACCGGTATTTCTAAAATACTCTGTACGTCTGAAGTTGCTAGCGCAACTCGTACATTTGTGAGAAATGTAAGACATTTGCGGCTTGGCACAAACCTTTTGTGACAGCAAATGATAATTTATTCAAAATTATAAAGTTCACGCTTACGTCATCAGTATGGAGTTTTCTGCAGTGAATCCCAGGCGTCCTTCATGTGAAATGCCACTCGGGCCGGGAGCGAAGAAGGACGGCTGTTTTCGCAGGCTACAGCCCTCCTCCTCCCCATTCCTGCCTCTTCCTTGTTTTATGGTTTGTATTTCCAGGCTTTTGATTACCCTCACCTTCGCCAACAATACATGTTTAATGAATTTTTAGTTGTAATTGTATTGTATTTTCAGAGTTGAAAAAAACTGGCTATGTGCAAATATTCACATTTTTGACACAAATTTCACCAGCAGTTCAAATATAATTAATATTCTTAGCAATGATCCATTCTTCTAGAAACTGAATCTGACTGCTTAAGAAAATCATGTTCAAGGCAGTCTGATTTTCAATGAAAATGACATTCTCAGGAAACAAAATTCACTGTTCCCCTCAGGACCATCATCAAGTGTTAATTGAAGGGGTGAGTGCAAAACCATGCTAAGTGACGATCTTCAGTGTTTTTCTTTTTTTTGCAAAAGTCCCTGAAATTTTGCATGTCATTTTCAATTGAATAGAAAAACATCACCCTGCATTTTTTTCACTGGTTCGCTCTTTGTTTTCCAGATATTACGTATACAAAAAACTCCCGACAGATGAGGTCGTTTTTTAAACCCCCCACACCCCCCCCCCCCCCCCCCTCTCACCCAGATTTCCTGAAGTTTTAGCTTCTGATGTACTGCATACATGTCTGGTTCATCTAACAAAATTCCAGATTTCCTTGAAGGTGTTTAATGACGATTTATAATACAATACCGACGTCACGTTGACCAACCCGGTGTATTTATGAATATTTAAATACATTTTGCGACATACACAACTTCAGAAGCACAATAGAAGCTACTGAAAAGTTAAAACAGTAATCTGGCCCTATTCTCCCAGAGTAGATATAGGAAACAAGTCAATCTGGTAATTTTCCTGAGGGTGGGGGCATTTGAACAGCTTTTCAGCCCAGGGGGGGATTTGAACAAAAATTTTCCAAAAATTCAAATGCCCGGGGGGTTGCCGGGGGGGGGGGGATGTTGAGGCTTCGATTTGACTGGTACATAAATGCTAACCACAATAAAAGAGCAGTAAATAAATGCCAACCGCAAGCAAACGGCTCATCCTCAGTGTAAAAACCTGTGACACTCACCAGTGACGTAAAACAAAGAAAACGAACAAGTCAACATAATAGACCCTAACAATAGCTACAAAACAAAGAAAAACTTCACAGGTTTTTACACCGAGGTAAACCCAAGCAAACGGCAGTGAATATAAGCAAATGTGCCTTTCGTTACTTTGTAAATTAAGTTTTGTTTTTCCTTTGGATTTGTATTGTTATGGAAATACCTTAATAACTTGTTGCTGTTGTTTATAGGTAGCAAATAGCCAAATAATGAAATGTCTTCCAAGCGTTCAGCAACCGTTCCACGATTCCGTTCCACAGCTCCCAGGTTGAGGCGATGGCGCATGGCGTCGAAGTCTGGTTGCGCGGAAATTGGGGAGAGCCCTCGATTGCACAACCAGAACCCAACCCCTGGACCCACCAAATTTCCCGGCTCGGCCAAATTTCCTCACTGCGTTTCCAGTTACGGCCTTACAATTATACGGCCAGCATCATCCATTCTCTATGCTTCCTTGCCTTGTTCTTGTATGGCTTTCTCCCAGGCCTTCAAGGTGAGGCCTAAGAACTAGGCAATATGCTTGCTATGAACTTAATGCGTCGTAAAAATAACAAACAAACTGCGGTTATAAACATAACGAGACAACGCATGTTGTAAAAACTTTCATTTAAGAACTTGACGTTTCGTATGCTCCAACATACATCTTCAGAAGTAACGGTTACCTAAACTACAATAAATTTAAACACGAAAGCTAATACCAAATAAGGAAAGCAATGACATTGAAAAAGTAAATGAAAATAAACAGACCTAGTTAAGTCTGCTGAAAAAATATAAGTAACAATGCGTGGTAGCAGGAGCCCATCAGTGGTGGTAGCCATAAAATGGGAGAGATGGGGAAGGGAGAAAACGTTGGAAGGAGGGGCAGCGGGGAGGCTCCGCCCCGAGGTCCAACCCCTTACCCTTTTATATACTGTTTTGGCAGAAAGAGTACCCCTTTTATATACCTTTTATTGAGAAAAGGTACTCCTTTTACATACCTACTTTAGAACACTGCACCCCCTTTCTAAGCCCTTATCATGAATTTAACGAACAATATTACGGGACAATAACAAGCATTATCAGAAGAAATGTTAAGCAAACGACAAGTATTATTTATTCAGTCCATGTTGCGAAACAACCGATTTCCCTACCCTTTTAAATACCTCAACTTGCGAAAACCCTACCCTTTTATATACCTGAAGCCTGAAAAAGGTACCCCTTTCGGGCGGAGCCTCCCCGTATAGGCCAATATAGGGAGTACAACTCCCCTCCCGGGAGAGCTTCTTCTTCTTCTTTCTCAGTTTAAAGTGCCCCTGTGATAAAAAAAAAAATCACTTCCTTTTTTTCTTGAGATTCTGAAAGTGTGTCAGCTTAACACCTGACTGGCAAAATTCTGACCTTTCATTTTTATCCAAAGGCTGTTTACTTTGAGTGTAAGTTTTGGATTTCACGATCCGCCATTACTCACGTTCAAACCTGACCGATTTGACCTCAGAGGGTTGGATCTGGGAAAAGTGACGTTAAAGGCTCACCAGCTTAAAATTTCAGCGTGTGAACGCAGCTTATTATGTATGCAAAGTGCGAGTTTAAAAGTGTGAAAGCCCAAAACTCCCGTGCTGCATATTAATTCTGCAGCGTACACACGCATTGCATTCTTAAACTAGTGAGCCTTTGACGTCATTTTCTCCTCGATCCAGCTCTCTCAAGAACTTAAATTTAGTAATGGCGGATCATTTAATAGGAAAGTTCCAGTTAAAATAAACAGGTGCCTTTTTTAAATTAAGGATTAAAACTTGGGTAACTTAGTGTTTAGTTAACATAGTTTTGAAATCCAAAGAAAAAAAATAATTTATTTTTTGTCACAGGGGCACTTTAAGGCTAAATATTGACGACGAGAAAAGCAGGGGGAAATTAGTTTTTGGGATTTAGCGAAAGAGAGAGTTTATACCCGGGCCTACTCTTACTTGCTAGTTGAAATTTATTTTAAAAAGAACCTCTAGATATAAAGAGGTACTGAGGTAAGATCCGATCCTGTTTTGTAAGAGAGGCATGGGATAGTTTTCACCCCTAATTCTAAAGCAACACTATCAGAGGGTGCTTGTGGGGTTAACAGTTAACTGACAATTGGCCCAAAAAATAGTAGTTAACTGATAAATAAAAAGTTAACATGCAGTTAAGTGACATTCTATTACTAGACTGAATAAAAGACTAATAAAAGGAACAAAGTTTTTTTCTTGGCAGCGAAGCTATTTCGTGACATTTACCTGTTGTAGAGGTCGTGTACTGAGGCCTGTCAAGCCCATTTTACAGATATGACTTTCATCGAGAGGCCCAATTCTACAACGAGCGAGACATGCCAATACTCAACTACCGTCAAGGAGCATAAAGCAAAAGAAAAATACGCACTCAACATGTAGCATCGGCCCTATTATAAGAGGATTTTGCGAAAAAGAACATGTGCGTTTAAATCAAAATAGCTTCACAATGCAGATTAGCCATCGAGTGCCTAGAAATCTAGGAAAAATGCCGTCAAAGAAACAAATTAACTTGGTCGAGCTTCAAACAAATTAGGATCGAAAAGTACATTATTCCATTGGCCAGCTGTTATAGCCAATAGAATCTAGGCATTTTCGATCCCTCACGAGGGTACACACCACAAGAAGTTCCTTCAAAACAGCAGAATGTTTACATTCTCATATGCATAGGCGTACGGGCACCCTCGGACTTGGGGGGGCGGTGACCTTATTGCCCGAAAAAAATTACAAAATGCCCGAAAGTGTCAGTTGTATATACGTACTCAAATCGCAGTAAAAACAAAAACGTTCCCAATTCTCACGTCCAATGAAACTGTTATCATTACGGAAACACAGCCGAATTCCGATTTTTTGGAACATCGAAGGGAACTGATGAAAATTGCTTTTAAAAATCGGCCGGACAGTTCGTGAAATTATAGCGTTTGAGTGAGGAGAGGGAAACGACTTTTGGTTTGAGTTATCGGAAGGATCGAAAAAATGAGGGTTCGAGAAATCAGGATTCCACTGTAGCTATTTTGAAACATTGCATACTCCTAGCCTATGACTTCATCCGACACCCTGGTAAAATCAGAAACTTATAAAAGAAACAGTTAATTGTTCCTCGTGCGAGAAGTTCAGGAAAATTTTAAACTGGCACTTTGCGGAGCCATTCAAAAGGGCTCTTTTTAGAGCCACCACAAAAACATAAGTCTTGGCAGGAGCCGATCTTGGTCGTCCTTTGCTTTCATCCTTTTGTCACTAATGGAAATAACATCATGGATTCCCACGGTACACATTTAATTGGCATATGGCTTTTCCAAAACAGAATACCTGCAATTGTGGATCCTTAGATCATTTGACCTTAACTCCGGTTTGACAAGACAAACGCCAGTGAAAGTAACCTACAAGCCAGGCCTTGACTACCTTTTAGAACGCTTTCTCCCGAGTACTTTTGCCCGAATCATCAGCGTTTTGCCCGAAAAATCTCAAAATTTTCTGCGACTGGGGGGGCTGCAGCCCCCCCCGCCCCCCCGGCTCGTACGCCTATGCTCATATGTGTACGAGTTGCGCGAGCAACTTCAGACGTAAAGGGAATTTTTTTTAATTTTAGAAATACCGGCAACTGATGAGATCCACATGGAGGATCATTACCATGGTCTTGCCTAAACCAAGCCGAACAGTGCCATATACACCAGCGAAACAGTCTACGGACTTGCGCGTAAACAGCTACATTTAAATAAAGCAATAGTTTCCCTATCTTGACCAATAGGAGTCGTGTTGGCCTGTCAACCATTTGTATCATGAACCAAGCCGAACAATGCCATATACACCAGCAAAACAGTCTACAGACTTCCGCAAAAACAGCTACATTTAAATAAAGCAAAGCTTGGAGGTCAAAGTTTCCAATAGGAGTCGTGTTTGGCCTGTCAACTATTTGCCTCTTCATATAATTTATATATACTTATAGAGGTCTGACTGACCCCCAAAACTGATTGGCGTGCTGAACTAAAGAAAATTCAGGCTATGATGCAAAAGTTTTCGTTGTAAAATGAAAGTTAATAGTTAACAAGAATTAGTAGCTAACTGACAATTGTCCAAAAAAATAGTAGTTAACTGACAATTGTAGTAGTTAAGTGATAACTAGGTACCCCCATTAGCACCCCGCTATCACTTTTCATTTTTTTCGTCCCAATACCGGCTCTAAAAGGTACCGCAAAAGCTCCCTACCTAAGAGATGCTGAAGCGAACTGACGAGGCAGTTAATTGGGGAAAGATCAGTTCAGAGCCATCTTAAATTTTCGAAAATTTAAGGTGGCTCTGAACCCCATGTACAGAATTTTTTAAAACTTTGCCAAAAGTTGCATCTTATCCTGCTTATCAAAATTTGATAATAAGAAAAAATTTCACCGTGCCGTTTTTGAAATATACGCGCTTAAAGCTGAAATTAAGGGTGTTTTTAGCAGGTCATAGTGTTGCTATGGTAACCTATTGTGTCACGAAAATAATACCAACGTGTTCATCAGTGATTGGGCAGTGTTTTGATACCATGGTTGTTGCATCAATTGATAAAGAGTGGTAATTATGACCCATCAAAATCTACGTCTTGGAAAGTGCTGGAAACTGTTTTGAGCCACCTTAAAGCGATTTTGGCGCGAAAAATGAACATAACCAGCCTCGGGGAGGGATGCAGACCAGACACGAGAGCAGAGCGGCGGAAGTCTAGCCTAGTTTTCCATGTGCTCTCTTGGATCCATCTAATACTAACAGAAGTCTTTTGGAAAATCACAAAAACGAAAAAGTTAGTGCAAGTCAAAGGCACCCGCCGTGACAGAGAACCAAGAAAGTTCAAAATTTCATCGTCACAATACCTTACCGTAACTATCAAAGCTCTCAAAACCCAAAGTGTAGAAGTAAACCAGTCGTAATCACTCTTGAAAAAGGTTCAACGTTATATTGTGCTATTGATGATGTTTAACTGTGTCAATTGCCACAACAGCAAGCAAATTTTTTAACCAGACATTTGTTTTATAGTTAGAAGTAGAGTTCCCTCTCATCAAGTGTTACGCCCTGGTCAAACGGACCAACAAGTAGACTCAAGTTTTCAACTTGCGTCTACTTGGAACTCCGTTTAGCCAAGGCTTTATTCTGTGTTATTTTTGATCTGTTGAGGTTAATGTCATTTACAAAATCACAGATTTTACCGGTACCATTTTTTTTTCTGCACAACTGTAGTCAACATTTTGGAAATCACACGAGGGAAGAATATACTCCATTCCAATCCTTAACACAAATTACGGCTTCACCACTAAAAGGTACGAGGAGACACCCCGTGCGTTTGATATGGGAGTCCCGCCGGGGAGTCCTTCCGGGGAGTACCGCCAGGGAGTTCATTGCCTTTGTTTGAAAACAGATAATGGCTAACAAGTTTAGCGATCCAGAGTAATAGAGATCTGCGATTCAAAATCGCGTTGATTTATTTCAAATTTGCCTGATTTGTAGTGTTTCGATATTCTGCGATCAGGGACATTGTAGAAGTTTCTTCGAACATACCGAAGGTTTATTTATACTTTGACTATTTATTTAGTTTCATTATCGATGAGCTAAATCAGCATAGATCAAGTGCGGTTTTTTCATATTTTTTTTTCTTTCAGTTTTATAAACAGCGGAAAAGACACGACAATAATTGGCTATCTATTAATAAAATGACGTTTCCTGTTGCTTGGAGAAACGACAGATCTCGCGGCGAGAGTGAAATCAACGATTGTTTTCGAATTTTGAGAAGGTTTTTGTCTTTACGGTCAGGGGTTCGATAGACTATGTACATCCGCCCCAGCCCTTTTAGGAATGGGAAACATTTTCGTAAATTAGTGATATTTGGTCTGCAGAAACATACCGTACGTTAAATATTAATTCAGAATCTGAGTGAAAAGATTTGATGAGCAACGCAATGGCTTTATGTGAGTGTTATAAATCCTTTTAGAAAACAGTCCTAAGAAAGCATGTGCGCTGACACAGGGAGCCCTCACATCCGTTTAGAATCGCGCGTGTTGTGTGTTTTGTGGCCGCCATACCCGCGCGCGGTAAATTGCGCGGTCTGCTAGTGCGAGGTCTGGAACCGAGATTACGGAAATCGCTCGGAGTTCTAATAAAGTGACAAGGGATGAAACTTAAATTACAGCGTTTCGAATTTCGCATTACTTCAAGGGGAACTTTACATCGTAATTTGCCGAAAATTACTCTGTGAGAAGAAGAAGGGTTAGGCTAAATATATCTAATCTCATTTCGCCCAAACACCCAGAAAGTATGCGATATTTTGGCGTTGTTTTAAACTACCCGCTTTCGCGCTATTTCTCTGCCAGTTGGGGGCCACGGAAGTCAGAAATACTCCAAGTTGATTGACAGATTCGAAGCGGAAGTGATAGTGTCGCTTGTTGTGATTGGTCAGTTTTAATACCGGAAGCATGCTGTTTGTATTCCGGAAATAGAATGCTGCCACAAGGCCAGGGCCAAGGCCAAGGCCAAGGTCAAGGTCAAGGCCAAGGCCAGATCCGATCCATGACGCCACAGTGGCGGGAAGAGTTCAAGAACTTATTTGGAAAAATTCATGAATTTCACGACTGTGATGTTAAGAAATTTCTTCCTCCTGACAACATGAGGCAGGTATTAATTGTAGGAGAAGATCTTGCTAATGTTAATCAACTGTAAAGGTAATTTTGTGATTTGAGACGGCGAGGTTTTCCTTAATTGACGACTTTTTCGGTCCTGCGATTCAGATCAGCTTAAAAATTATGTCGCCGTTCGTTTGCCTCTAGCGGTCGCGGTCTGACTCACTGTCAAAAAAAGTGCTGGATGTGGTTTGGCTGGCCACAATACCTTTACTTGCTGGGCCGCCGGTAGTGGCATGGATAGTTTAGAGACTGGCTTCTACTGTCGATGGTAGTGGGAAGTCCTTTCTCAGCGCAAATTTCTGAGTGTAAAGACCAAAACGGTTTATGTAACAAGCACGACTGTCGACTCAATGTTGATTCCTACATATTCCACAGCTGGATTATTTTTCAAAACATTTGCAACATCAATTTATGTATGTATATTTTCTTGATACTAGAGTATCTAAAAGATAGTAATGCTGCGGCACATTCTGTTGATAATGACATATTTTACGTAGTCATTTATCTATCTGAGCGTTCCAAGTCTTACATTCTAACCTTTATTTCTGTAAGTCGATCGTGTCAAGTCGCGGTGTGTAACTTAAAATCAGTCCTTGTATGTATCAACTTCATGCATCATGACGAATCGATGGCGAGGCGTGACAAGGGATCGAGACAATAAAGCACATACACATACACACAGGATACATATTCTGAATAAAGTATTATTATTTTTATTATTGTTATTATTGTTATTATTGTTATTATTGTTATTATTGTTATTATTGTTATTATTGTTATTATTATTATTATTATTATTATTATTATTATTATTATTATTATTATTATTATTATTATTATTATTATACACATCTACCCCCCCCCCCCCGCCCCCAACTTTACCAGAAAATCCAGAAGATGGAATTTGAAAGATGTGGAAATTGTAGGAGCAGAAATTTCAGTTATAAATTTTGTACAAGTACGCATTAAGTCTAGAGTGTTGACAGTATTGAAAATGCGTCGATCGCTAGCCTGCGAACTATTTCCGGCTATCTCTTGTCTCTGCTGGCGGCGCCAGTGACAGCCGGAAATACGTCTGCGTTCGCAGGCTAGTCGATCGCCGTATATGTGAAACTGTTAAAACTTAAGTTTAAATTCATGTTTGGATGAAAAGGAATTGATCGTAGCATATGTGAAATAAGCGTGTTCCACAGTTTCCGTTTGTTTTAATTATTCTACAAGTTTTAGTAACGACGATTTCTCTTCATCTGATTTAAGAATTCGACCACGGAGCGAGACTGCTAAGATAAGACATGACATACTAAGTTTAAAATAAGATGTGACAATTAATCGTCCAGACCCGGGTGTTTAGATTTTTACAAACTTTCACGTACTGCATTAAAAACAAAAGCAAGAGTTGTGAAAGTTAATCACGCTCTCCTGCACATCGTTTTACAGGTAAATCAAAACAAAATTTCAGTGGAGTCCACGCGAAAAGACTGTATGACATCCTCGTGTTGTTCGTGGCGCAGATTTCCAAATTGTCTGCAAGAAAAGAACAACAACACATTAATACATATGACGCATCGCTGGTGATCGTGACAAACATGAATTGATACACATCAACCTCCTCTTTACCAAATCCAAATAAACGAAAGATGTGGAAATTGTAAGAATAGAAAGCTGACTTATAAATTCTGAACTGATACGCACATGTCTCTAGAATCGAATGTGACAGACTCTGACAAGGACCAGCTGTGAGGACGCGTCCGTGGTGATATGTGAAAATGCCGAAGTTTTATAGCTTAAATTCATGTTTGGATGGAAACAAATCGATCGCAGCAGATATAAATTAGCGTGTTCTACGGTTCTCGTTTGTTTTAATTATTCTACAAGCTCAAGTACCGGCGATTTCTCTTCATTAAGAATTTGACGAAGGATGCGAGACTGCTAGGAAATTGACGCATTAAGTTTTAAATTATTGTGTGACGATTAATCGAATCGTTCAGATAATTCTAACAGCAAGTGTTGTGAAAGCCAAGCACGATATCGCTCTCATCGCTTTACAGTCTTTACAGGTAAATTAAAGCAAACCATAACCACTAACCTTTCTCAACTGCAATTCACGCGAAAAAGGACGCCAGCACAACGGTGTCACAACCTCGTGTTGTTCGTGGTCAGGAGCAGTCGTGGCGCAATGCATTCTGGTAGAAGGCGCAATGCATTCTGGTAAAAAGCCGCAATGCATTCTGGTAAAAAGTGATGAATTCGAGAATTCGTACTCCCTTTTATATTTCTTCTTAAATCCTGTTTATGTTGCTGCTCGCTCGCTACGCTCGCTGCGCAGCAACAAGATTATCCCAAGAGAGTGATATGATTTGATTTGTATACTTGTATTATTATTGCTCTTTACATCTATTTTAATTATAAATCTTGTTCTTGTACATTATGCACGTAATTCAGTCTTCGAACTGCGAGGTGTTCTTTCTTAATAAACGATTTATAATCAAAAGAAAACCAATTGTCCACCTTGCTGCAACGCTGTGTATGCGCGTCAAGAAATCCGCATTTTGACTTCCGGTCTCTTCTTCACATCTTACTTCCGTTCCCCCCAACTGGCAGAGACATGCGACGAAAAAAGTGAGAAGTTTCATCCCTTGTCACTTTATTATTTTCGGTGAGTGATCGGATCCTCCGAGAAATTTGCGAGTCCCAGACTTCCGTTATCTTGGTTCCAGACCTCGCACTAGCAGACCGCGCGCATATTAAAAATTCAAAATGGCGGCCACAAATCTTTTATTCATATTCTTAACGGATGTGAGGGCTCCCTGTGCGCTGATTGGTGAAATATCGTGTTTGAATAACTCGCGATGGAGATCGACACAGAACTAGCGCGCGCTGTTGACGTAGTGATGACGTGAAAAAAGAGAATTTACATTTTGATATTCAAAGTTAACAAGTTGTTTTCCTTTTTCTCGTCGCGGTGTTTTCTAAAAGAAATAGAAAACATGTACTCAGTGTTTCTATCAAGTTATACAAACACTCGTGAAAGTTTGGGAGAACTCGAAAAAGCTGTGGAAACACTCGCCTGTGGCTCGTGTTCCCACAGCATTTCTCGTTCTCCCAAACTTCCACTCGTGTTTGTATTAGCTCGAGATTTCCATCACGCATAGAAATCGAGAGCGAATAATCTAATTGTTTTAGTATAAATCTACTAGCCGTTCAAAATTTTATCTAAATCCCCTTTAGAGACACCTTGAAAACGCCAAGAAGTGCCGTTATTTTGTTAACAAGGGCACACTGCTACGCTTCTCTACGCCACTCACTATCACAGATTAGTATAAATTTACCGTAGTCTATTGTGAATCCGTGAATTTGATTGGCTATATTACCGTTGACTATGTGCTGATATAGTCAACAGTTAATAATAATAATAATAATAATAATAATAATAATAATAATAATAATAATAATAATATCTTTATTTATACAGAAAGACCGATCAGCAAAAATCGAAGGATTTTGCTGGTATAAACCGGTGATCTGATTACAATTAAAAATACATGTTTAAAAAAGAAGATAAGGGAAACGAAAACAGCCTAAGATAAGAAATACTAACGATAAAATAGATATATGTATATTAAGTCTACAGATAAAGACAAATATTGCAATGCTAACTTACACTACAAACATGCGAGGAAACATCCAAATTCAAAAAGTATTTAAAAAGTTTCGATTTAAAAGTCTGCATACTAGTTATATCGCGAAGATGTCTAGGTAGCGAATTCCATTCACGGGAGGCAGCGCTCTTAAAACTTGACTGCCCTAAGGCTGTCTTGGCTCTTACACCGTCTATTAGCGAACTATCTCTAAGATTACGATGGCATAGCTCTGAGCGTTTAACTAAATATCCTTTCAGCTGTCGTGGACAGTCTATATTGTTAATGATCTTAAACACCAGTTGCAATCTCAAGAAACGTCTTCTGCTGCTTAAAGAAAGCAGCGTTAATTTTGATCTCATGTGTTGCGTACAGGTCTTGTGATTAGCACTTAAAATAATACGCATAGCTTGATTTTGAAGACGCTCAAGATGCTGAGCATTTTGTTTTCCACAATCGCCCCAGACTATACAGCCATAATCCATCAATGGTAGGATCGTTTGCTTGTATATCCTAAGTAGCACACTACGAGTGAGGTACTTGGAAATCCTGTTCAATAGTTTCAGTCTGGGATAAACTCTTCGAGATATCGCATGGACGTGGGTATTCCAACTTAAATTGTGATCTATATTCACTCCCAGGTATTTTACACTATTAGTTTGCTTAAGCAGATTTCCATCCAGAGAAATGTCTAGGTCGCGGGATGTGGTTGTAGTCACGGTGTCTTGAGCCGATTAGCATGACTTCGCATTTCTTGTGGTTACTTATCAATCCATTTTGTCTCCACCAGTTGGCAATATTGGTAAGGTCTTCATTTACTAAGCGTTCGGCTATGTTGATTTCAGAAGAGGTGGCATGAAGTTCAGTATCGTCAGCATATAGAAATACGTTAGTGTTCCGACATACTTGACAGATATCATTTACATGGATGTTAAACAGGGTGGGTCCAAGGATTGACCCTTGTGGAACACCATGAGAAATCGACCTCTTACTTGATTCTTCACCACCACAGGAGACATATTGATATCTTTCTTTCAGATAGCTATTAAACCATTTCAGCTCGATACCGGTTACACCATTATTTCTCATTTTGTTTAAGAGAGTGTTGTGATCTATGATGTCAAATGCTTTCCTTAAATCAAGGAAAGCACTTACAACCTTTTCACCGCTATCGATAGCCATCTTCCACGAGTCAACAGCCTTAATCAAAGCAACTGTTGTCGATGAATTTCGCGCATAAGCAAACTGGTGTTTGCCAATGAGATCAGTTACGCATCAGTGCACATCACGCATCACGTTTGAACCTGATGTAACATAATAAAACAGTTTTTTCAACGCGTTACTTGACATTTTTTTCTTTTTATGCAATGAGACCACGGTAAATTTATACTAAAACAATTAGACTACTCGCCCTCGTTTTCTACGAGCGATAGTTTTACGCCTCGTTGACTATCTGCTCGTAGAAAACTCGGGCTCGTAGTCTAATTGTTAAATAGAACGCGAGTAGCGGAGCCAATCAGAGGACGTCATTCGTGATAGAACGCTAGTAGATTTATACTAAAAATCGATAGAAACACGGTACATGTTTTCTATTTCTTAAGTATATTTCTCAGCCTTCCTCTGTGAAACACAACGCGAGTTTCGAGTGAAAACAGACTACAAGCAGTCTTAATTCAAAAGAGTAGAGGGGGTAAGTTTCTAAAGAAACTATGGTGCTGCGTCGGTGGGAGTATTACAGGATAATTTGGTTTTATCAACTGAGTTGATAATGTGAATTAGCCACCGTAAAGAGATTCGAAAGATAGAGGTCAACATTCTCGCCGCGGCTAATTTGGAGGCTATTGTCTTGTTCCAAGTTCTCCTCAGGTAACCTTGTCCTCCAGTTACACTGTTTTCTTGTTTAAGATATGAAGGAATGCTGGCCTTTGCAGGTCTTTACAGTTAGGCTTTGTTTCTCTGATGGAAGCTTTGTTTCTCAGCCTTCTCTTTACGCTTAACGTAGCGCGACAAAATAAGTAGGGTCCGACAAAGAAGTAATAGCAAAGAAGGACACATTTAAACACTTACACTGACAGAGTAATGAATGAAAGGCCTGAAAGAATTTTGTGCATCTTTGTTATACTGCTCTTGCCGCTTACCAGTGCTGTCAATCAATCAATCAATCAATGACACAATATTTGGTATATTTAGAGAGGATGACACTTATGCCGTTTTGTTTAATATACAACCAATTATAGGGCTCTTTTACAAACAAAATTTCAAACGCGGATACATCAATGTCTTGTCAAATGTTTTGCGTAATAATACAAATTGAAAAATAAGTCGCCGTTTACGAGAAAGGGAAAGAATTCTTGATTCAAAGAATAGAAGAAGCCTTCCTAAATGAAGTGAGAGGGGATCTGTGATCTAAAGGAACTTGTTTTATTATGAAGGACTCCTACGGTTCTTGAAATTTGTGCATTTGCTGTTTACTTTTAATTTGACTTTAGGTATCTCGACCTTTCTTTGCTTCACGCATGTTTCTGACGGGTATGATTATTCTGAAGGTGTTGTTACGATGGAATTTTATTAAGCAGAGAGGGAGCATTGGACTGTGCTTATTAGCAAATTCTTTTGAGGTCACAGTTCTGTATGGTTTCCGCTGTTATCTGCAGGTTGCTGCGGAGAGTTTGACATCATGGCATGTTTAGGCTCCTGTCTAATGCAAGATATATTTAACTCTCCTATGTTAGCTATGAGGGGAGAAAGTTTGAAACATTCTGTGAAAGTGTGGGACTCTTTCTCACAAACTCGCTTCGATTGCCGACTTATTTCTCACGACTTTGCTAACTGACTTTGTTCCCGCCTCAACGTATGATCTGAGAGCCTACTAGCAGGCTGAGCTGCAGTCTTGTCAAGGATTGTAAGCAGCCGAGTGCTATATCTATCAAATCTTGGTCCGATTCAGAGTTGAGAAGAGCTGTTTTCGGGATCCGCCATTTTGTTTAATGCAATCATGTCTTATCAATTCTTGTTTCCCAAAATATTTCCGCTTCCTCGTCTTTTAATTTTATCAGACATCAGATCACGCGTGCGCGAATGATTCAGGAAAGCGATGTCCGCCTCACAAAATCGATGCATGGCGCTTAAAATCAATGTATCGTAGAAGAAATTGATTTATGTTATTTCAAAATTGTATTATTTGGCTTTATACTGGAAGCTAATTTAGTTTCAAGTAAGCACCTGACCCAAGTGCACTTGAAAATCTCAAGTAGCACTTAAAATAACTTGGCTTCACACATGATGGATTACGGTAGTATCGAAAACGAAGACCCCCTACGAAAACGAAGACCTACGAAAACGAAGACCCCCTACGAAAACGAAGACCTTCTACGAAAACGAAGAACCCCTACGAAAACGAAGACCTCTTACGAAAACGAAGACCCCTTTATTTTTGTAGGAAACGATTTCAATATAACTCTTCTCGGCCAGAACTGATGAATCACCGCGGTTCATCTAGAAATAGACCCCCGGGAATAGACCAAGCCTGAAAATAGACATTAACAAGGATTCGAGATCTAGATCTATCATCATCTGGAATATCAATAAAATAATAACATAGATGTAACGGTTCCTCTTCGTAACGAGTTCAATCGAAATGAAAAAACTGAAACCACCTTGATCTGCAGAATTCTTTATATCCTACTCGGTCTTATTTAATCATTAGTAATTGCTAGTAATCGAATTATTTCGACATTTGTAAAGCTTTCTTTCTTGTCGATGTCTTTTACGCGTCAAATTTGAAAAGCGCGGCAGTATTTTCTGGTTTCAAGTCACGATGGACGATATCATTTTCATGAAGATACTCTCAAGTAGTTTAAGGCCTGGGTCAAAGGCTTTTACTGGTAAAAATAATTAATTAGTTATATTTTTGAAGGCATAACTGGCAGTGGAACCAGATTTAGCACACAGTTAACATATTTTAAAGTAAAATTAGTACTTCTGACAGGTCACGTGACATGTCACGTGAAGTTTAGCGGAAAAAAGCCATTTTTTGAGGAATTGGTGGCGGTTTTTAATAATATCAATCCGCATAAAGGCGTTTTAGATGTAGGTCAATTATTTCCATCCTCTCACGTTTGGAATGACCGTCCCCCTTTCCACAGAAATATTTTACAGGGTAAAAAGTCGTCTTTTTCAGCAAAATTTGACCGTTGATCATTTATTTTCTAAAAACGAAATCAAGGGAGATCATTCCAAACGGTAGATAATTTCAATTTGTATAGAAAACGTTCATTTATTGAACAATGGACCGAAAATTCGCCACCAATTCCCTGATTTACTAAATTATAACAAAACGATCTCGTGATATGTCACGTGGTCAAAATAATATGTTAAGGCAAGACAGAAAGTCGAATTTTATAATCAGGGAAAAGTTCAGCTTGGCAAAACAAACATAACAAGAGAGATAGCTGCCCAACCATATTTGTACTTTACATTCCTGACCCAGGCCTTAAACTGCTTGAGCTTGACACCAAGGTACCCTGGTCAGGTTCTTCTTGATTTTTCCATAGCCGTGAAGCGGCGAACGCGAGTCGCGGAGAAAAATCAAGAAAAACCTCTGGGAACAGGGCAACACCAAGGGCAACATCCTCCAACAAAATTGCTGCTCCTCGGTTGTGACAAATCAAGTTCCAGGAAATCCTGCAAAGAGCTTAGAAGATGTTCGTTTATATCCCCAAAAGTCCAAGACTTACTCCGGCATCATGGCTAACGGATTTGTGCGAAACCCTTTCATTTGGACTATGTGATGAATGGATAGGTCGTTAAGGAGTTTCGCTTTTTTGAGAAACACTATGATACGCTTCTCGTATGTGTTTTGCCGAAGCAACTTTTTGATGACGACTTTTGGTAGTGAAAACGACTCCAAAGCTGCCTGTTTCGATGTCTTCCATCGAAATTCTGGTGATTCAGAGTCAATCAATTCACTGGAGGGTTGCCTTCCCAAGAAATGAGCAAGCTTTTTGGTCATTTTTGGCCAGGCGTGACCGGGAACTTAAACCCGCGTGCGTATAAATTTGACAGCGGCTAGAATATTTGACTGCAGGAAACGGAACTCAAAATGATTTGCGCCAGTGAAGTCGTCACCACGTTTAATGTGCTACTTATATCACAATTTCTTTTTTTCCTTATCATTCCACTAAAGTCAATCTAAGGTTCATTTTCCGATGTATTAAACACCATTTAATTCAATGTCAACATTTGCATGGGTTATTTGATGCTTACGTCCACCCAACAGCGAACGTGACATAACCGACACGCAATCACGTTACGCAGATCGAAAGTCGTACACTATTCCAATGCCACCGCGCCCTTCAAATTTGACGCATAACAGACATCGACATAAAAGAAAGCATTGAAATAATTTCTTTATAAGTAGGCTTGGTCTATTTTTAGATGAACCTCTGTTATTCATCAGTTCTGGATCGTGACTAAAACACCACACGAGTACATACGGGTAACATACTGAACATACGGATACATACGAGTAACATACGACGAACGTACGGTACATACGAATACATACGAGTAAAAAAATACGAAAAAATACGAGTAATATTCATACGAGTAAATTTTTATGCAAAGTAACGACTACTTAAGAAAAATATAACCCCCTCAGATTTTGCAAATTTTGGAAAGGAGATTTACTCAGTTGCTGAAACTTTAAGTAGCTGTTCGTTTATAGTTTGCGGAATTTTTTAATGTGTCAACTGTTCCCAAAATACGACATTTTACAGTGCGACTACTCCAACCAAGGCCACCCGACAAAATTTTCCACAAATTTAATGAATAAAAATTGTGGAGGTTAACAACGGTTTTCCAACAAATTATTCAAAATGACCAAAAATCTGTTGCTTTTGTGATGTACAGCTTGAGGATAATTTGTTGGAAAACTATTGCAAAGTTTCACGATTTTTTTGTTAAATTTGTAGAAAATTTTGTCAGGTGGCCTTGGTTGGAGTAGTCAGACTATAAACTTAATTCTTCTAGTTTCTCAACACGAAATTACAAAATCGATACATTTTTACATGTACATGGTTACATTTAAGCTTTCTGGCCTGATTTTGCACTGATTTTTTGCCATTTCTCATAACCAACTTAGGTGAAATAGTGAAATCAAGATGGCGGATCCGATGACGTCATACGACGTCAGCGCCATCCAAGATATCTTGTCATCTTGTAGCGCAAGCTAAGGGTTTTGCACTTCATATGAATTTATTTTACTGTGACTAAATTTAACGAAAGCCTTGGGGGGTCGATCAACATCCCCCCCCCCCCCTCAAACTGAACCGGGTACGTGTTTGCTGACGTGAAAAATGCTTGCCGAGGCTTAGCCAACAATTATCGGCCGCATTTTTGTCGCACAAACATCAAACAGTTTACAATTCTTTATCAAGGTCCAAAAATCTGGAACTCTCTTCCTGGATCAACTATTAATTCATCTAGCTATCTGAACTTTAAGAAAAATATGTTAGGGTTTCTTTTTTTAAAAAAATTGAGTTAGTTATGCCGCACAAGCATTGCGTAAGATTATTTAGATTAATGATAGGCATATGAGGGGCCCCTCTTATAAGCCTAGTAGTTTCTTGGGGTCTCCTCCCCACAATTATTGTTACAGTAATATTCACCCCTACTGAGATAATGGTTTGACACTGACTATTTTTTTGATGTTTCGTTCAAGACGTTTCGGCTGGTGCTTAAGCCTTCATCAGTTGAAATACAATGTTAGTACGCGTGATTCAAATAACAGCCCGTCAAGCGCGCGCTGAGGAAAAAAACGCGTGAAGTTTCTTGAAAACGTAGCGCGAGACTTATGTCTTGCGTGAAACTTAACAAATTGACGTAAGTAAGTAAGTAAGTAAACACTTTATTTATAGAGGGTAAACACTAAATAGCTTAGAGCTAATAAACATGTGGCCCTCAAACTGAATTAGAAAACAATTACAGCATACAAATATTTAAATCAATACTATACTAATCTAAAAATTCTATTAAATAATGAAATAAGTTAATATCAATCTAAATACTAAAATGATTTAAACTAAGCTGTTTTTTAAAAATTACATTAAATAAGCTCCTCCTAAATGCAGGGAGAGAATCTCTACTTCTTAATTCTAAAGATAACGTGTTCCAAAGTTTGCAGGCTCAGACGTCAGTTTTTTATGCGTCTGTCCTGTTATTGATCATGAATTTCGTCATCACATTGTCAAAGTAGCTGTGGATCCACGAGGCGATAGCCGAGTGGATCCGCAGACTACTTTGACAATGTTATGAAGAAATTCATTATCAATAACAGGACAAACGCATTAAAAACTGACATCAATTTGTTTTTTACGATAACAAGTTGTCGAATTGCCGGCTCTCGCTCGCTGACGCGTCGCATGAATTTTAAATTCATGTGTCTGTCCGCATATGGACAATAAAAATTAGCCAATGAGCGCGCGTGAATTTCTGCAGTTATCGTAAAATTATGTATTGCAGTAATTCAACGCCAGCGTCGTTTTATGGTCTCCCGAAAATTCATAAACCGAAAGACCACTGAGACCTATCACAAGCAGCATAGGTAGCCCCACGTACGCTGTATCCAAACATCTTGTTTCCATTCTGTCCCCTCTTCGGAGAAACCGTTTCTGTGTCAAAAACAGCTCAGAATTTGCTCAAAAGATCCAGCAACATACTGTCGCCCGTGACGAAATCAAGGTCTTTTTTGACGTTAAATCTTTATTCACTTCCATTCCCGTGGATCTAGCTCTAACCATCGCCAACGAGAGGCTCCAAAAAGATCAGGATCTAGCGGAACGTACAAATATGTCTATCAGCAATATCATGAGGTTATTAGAATTTGTTCTCAATCACAACTACTTCAAACACGACGCCATCCATTACAAACAAATCTTTG
Source organism: Platygyra sinensis (assembly GCA_019787425.1). Lineage (NCBI taxonomy): Eukaryota > Metazoa > Cnidaria > Anthozoa > Scleractinia > Merulinidae > Platygyra > Platygyra sinensis. Next base: position 19,405 of record JAHPZR010008704.1, on the reverse strand, counting down.
GATGCACGATGGGCTCCCCGATCAGTCCCGTCATAGCAGACCTCGTAATGGAAGAGATTGAGGAAACTACAATCGCCACAGCTCCCCACCCCCCTAAATGGTGGTTCCGTTACGTTGACGATAGTCACACGTGTCATAAAAAGGACCAAGTGGATGAGTTTCACCAACATCTCAATTCAATTAACCCCCACCTCCCCACCCCCCCCCCTCCATACAGTTCACCCTAGAACTTGAGGACACCAAGGGACAGGGAGTACCTTTTCTAGACACCATCACCACAAGGAGGGGCACGCAGCTGGAAGTGAATGTCTACAGAAAGCCAACCCACACAGACCGCTATCTCAATTCTCGCCACCCTATGTGCCACAAGAGATCTGTAGTCAGTACCTTGCTACGCAGGGCACAGAACATACCATCAACACAAAAGGGTAAACGCGACGAAACGAAGCGAGTCAAAGCTGTTCTGCGAGACAACAATTATCCATCTTCCTTCATCAGTAGCTGCGAAAGATCGCTGTCGAAACTCCCTACCGATCTACCGTCCAGTGGCTTTGTGGTGCTACCCTATGTGCAGGGCATTTCGGAAAGGATCAGTCGAATATTGAAGCAGCAACAAATCAAAGTCGCCTTCAAACCATTGAGAGCTTTGAACAGTTTGTTCCCGCGACCGAAAGCCCAGGAAAGGGTTGACAGGCCACAGTCTGGCACAGTGTACAAAATCTGTTGCACCAACTGCAGTTTTGTATACTACGGTCAGACTGAACGATCACTTAAAACTCGGATTGCGGAACACAAAAGGGCTGTTTCCATGTTTGACCACAACTCTAAGATCTCCTGCCATGTCCATGAAAACAATCACGAAATGAATTTTGGAAATGTCAGAGTTGTTGGACATGAGGCTAACTATCACGAGCGACTTTTCTTTGAAGCCTGGTTTTCAGTACAGGATCCGCAATCCGGAAATGACCACATCGCCATCCCAGAGGTCTACAAATCTCTGGCTTGCGCATAAGTCTCACGCTACGTTTTCAAGAAACTTCACGCGTTTTTTACCTCAGCGCGCGCTTGACGGGCTGTTATTTGAATCACGCGTACTAACATTATATTTCAACTGATGAAGGCTTAAGCACCAGCCGAAACGTCTTGAACGAAATATCAAAAAAAATAGTGTCAAACCATTATCTCACTATGTTAGCTCCGGACTACCACTACTCTATTTTTAAATATTCACCCCTCTTTTCTTACATATAAACGACTTTACTCTTATTATTGATTGTCTTGTAATATTATTGTGTGGCAAATAAACATTCATTCATTCATTCATTCATTCATTCATTCATTCATTCATTCATTCATTCATTCATTCATTCATTCATTCATTCATTCATTCATTCATTCATTCATTCATTCATTCATTCATTCTTATTCGCCGAAGACCTCTCGAACGCCTTTTAAGGCTCTTTTCAACCGCTTATTTACCCACGTGATTGACTGATTGATTGATTGATTCATTCATTCATTCATTCATTCATCGAGCGATCGATCGCTTGGTTAATTAATTCATCCATTCATTCATTCATCAAGCGATCGATCAATTGTTTGATTCATTCATTCATTTATTGAGCGATCGATCGGTTGGTTGGTTAGTGGGTGGTTTCGATTGATTGATTAATCAAACTCGAGCAACCGCATAAACAAGAAAGTTGCAGTATTTCTGTTTCATGTTTTGTTTCATTGATTTTTTTTCTTGTGGAGGCTGGGGGAAGGTAATATAACTACAAAAATCTTTGTTGTACGTATCTTCATCTTTACTTTAGTCGCTGTTATTCAACATGTTAGCTGCAGAGTCCATAACGATAAAAAATAAAATAAGTCAGTCTTAAGTCAGTCTCTTCAATTCAAACT
>JAHPZR010008704.1:0-5000 GCA_019787425.1 Platygyra sinensis | reverse complement strand
GCAAGGATGACGGCGACCCGCATTCGATAAAAGAAACACTTTAGAAGCTTCCTTCTTGCTACAGCTAAATTCGTGAAGAAAGCGTTTCATAAAAATAATGCCCCCGTGGTGTCCTTGTTTGTTTTGCATAGGTTGACTGGAAAATGTACAAAGATTTATAACTGGAATGCGTGCAGAACCATTGTGCGACTCATTAAACCCCTTGTTTTGCGACGTTTTCGCTGCCGATGTGGTTTTTGCAAGATCTCTGCTGTTGTGGTCCATAAAAAGACGGTCACGATGTCGACTTATCAGTGTTCTGTTTGCTTCTATATTTGTGATTTAAACTTATAGTCCATGGGCCAGAGCCACTCAAATGTACCAATTCGAGGGACCAACCGATAGTGGTACGGATTTGAAGCTTTCCCGAAGGTGATTCCAAAAATTCATGATATCAATCCCAAGTCGGTAGCTTTTTTGTGTTTTTGAAGCATTGGAATATCGTCAAAGATCCCTTTTGCATGAAACCGAGGCTGAATTTTAAAAGTGCTATAGGATTTATCGTTGCGAGTGAAAACTTTATTTATGATATCAAAGGAAAAGAAAGAAGCGTTTTTGATAGCTTTGTTATGTTAGATTTGGATATTTTTCGAAAACGACAACATAAGAAATAATTTATTATGAGCCTGTACTCGCAATGCATCATGGCTAAAATTAAAGATGGCGACTGCCACTAAGGCAGGTGAGTGTTTGTTTGTCACTACTTTATTATCTTTTTAACAAAGAAATTAAATTTAGACAGAACAATTATTATTGCGCATTATTAAAGACTATTAATACCTTAAGAATGCTTTTAATTTTGTCAATAAATAGTAAAAAATATTTTCAAAACGTACAGTCATTCGAGGCAAATGGAGTTTGATAATAAGATAAACTCACTCTCACTCAAAACATTCTCCGGACTTTGAATAATGTAGTCTACGGCTACCAGTGCAGGCTAATGAAGGATACCGTACTAGATTTTTTCTTTTTTTTCTCAAGTCGTTTTGGCAATTTAAAGGGGAAACTGTACTGAAAAAGCTAGCCATTCGAGTTCATCAATAGCCCGCGATTATTAAAAGTCGAGACGGAGCCGTGAACTGTAGGGAAGCCGAAGCAATCTCTATAGCAATCTATAACCCTTTAATGTATTTTTTACATCGCGGGAGATGTCTTCGTACTGCATATTTCTATTTTTGTTCCAAAGGAGCCAACCGAAAGTCATATATAATATAGCATAGGGTAAACGACAACGGAGCGAGGAAGAATGTATAATTCAGGTTGCAACGATACTGGAGAATTGGCAACCTTAAAGGACCTCGAGTCTTGGAAAACACTTTTAAAGGCCGCAACTATTCGTAACCACAAGCCGATTCTTGAGATAGCAGAAACTCTAGAAGAAGGAGAACCAAATAAAGTTACTTACCACAGGCAATTCCGTAGCGTATTTACGCTGAATAGAAACCTCGACAAGTTATTTTAATTGACATGCCTCTTGAGGTTTGAGTGTCCTTATTTACTGTCTCTTCACAGGTTTGGTCAACAGGTACTCTCCCAAAAGGATTGCTGTTGCCGAGCTCAACAGAAAGTCCTCCCGAACTTACATACTTGAACGCGTCTGGGTGCTCCTCGGGAAGATGGGACATATCCAAGAGATACGCAGAGAGGTACCCGGCGTAACTGACATTATCATAAGCGAAGCACCAGGGGACAATTCCTCTGAGAGAAGGGAGGTGCATTGACCAGTTTCCCTCCCTAGTCGCTCTTATCACTGTTATCAGTCCCAGTAGCACCTCGACCATGTCAACATACGACATCCAGAACTTCGAAAGCTTTCCGTTACCATGATGAAGGTGGTTTGAATACGACAGAAATAGCTGCGAGATCTCTTCAAATAAGGGACTTCTCATGACGTCCTTAAACTCCGGTTCAATAAGCTGCTTCAGTCCGTTCATAAGGTCATCCACACAAGGTTTCTGGTCTTCGTGGTGTTCTTCAATCCACCGCTGAAACTCATTCCACGCTAGTCGGTTAAGAGCCTCGAACATGAGCTTGTGAAACCCGATGATCATGACACGATTACAACTACGACCTTCCAAAACGCCAGCCGCGGATCCGTCAGCAATCACTACAGATTCCACGCGTACATTTTGCAAACCAGCGTCCTGGAAACGCTTTCAAAAACTCCCATTCTCAAAACAATAGCAATAAACTGGGCACTGTGTTTCCATTTTATCTCGGTAGCTTTGGCGTACAGTGCTTGGTTGAACACAACAACAATGCTTTGGAGACGCAAGGTTTCTTTGATCTGAAGCGACTTCGTCAGGACTTGGTACACGGTAGACATATCAGTCGCCGGAGCGTTGATACCTGGGAGGTAATCTACGCTATCGTTTGCCACCACGTGCTCGTTTCTTACCAAAATATTGAATCCAGTCCAGCTTGGAATGGTTTGGTTTTCACTGGAATGAAGGCGCGCCAAAATCCATAGCAAGTTCCTTTTTCAAGCGTCTTCCATTATTTGTGTTGATGTCACCTCTACATATCTTCGAGAAGGGGGACCGCGACGATTACCTGCATTGTAAATAGGAAGATTGGCGTCGTCCACTGTACCTTTGCTTCTCTTTTTCGATTTAACCATTGCAGGTACTGACGCGGGGTGGAAGTTGAGGACAGAAACAGACAAAGTTTCTTCGAGACGATCGATGTTGTCCCAGGCGAGAGTGGTACTGACAAACGGGCGGATGTTTTCAGGAAGAGGAACTTCGTTACCAGGAGTTTCCGCCATCTTTTGAAGGCACAGTACGGTATCTATCTCCTCTAGTTGGGTGTACGCAACTCCGTGGCCACATCGGTTCAAGATCTAAGGTCAATATTGATGGCTAGAGATTTGACGGCGTACAATATGCTTCGGGGGGGGCTTCTGCCTTCCGCCACTTACAGCAAATATCAGGTCTTGTCCTGATGACAGCAGAAGGCCATGTGTCCTTGGCGAACAAGATTCCATTCCTGAAAAGCTAGTGCTACCAGTGATAAGAGTATATAAGAACTTTTTGACTACTTCTGGAATGTTCACGGCATTTTCAGTTAAGTCAGATGGTTTTGGAGGCCATTAGGCTTCGGTGTCTTGAGCTTGGACGCTTCTCTTAGGCTAAGGGCGGTAAATGATTTATCGCTATTGCTGGCGAAGTAGTGTTACTCTTCTCTGTAACTTGCTTGGCTAAGTTCAGTCTCGGAAGATTTCTTGGAATCGCAAAAATTCGCTTGTTCCCATACAGATCTTCAAAATCGATTGCACCTCTAAATTCTTCTGAAGACTTCTTTTGAAATGGGTTGTTGTTGATTCTGGTATTTCTAGTTCTGCTTAAGAATTAAGAAAAGACGTAAACAGGGCATATAACTCGCTCAATCTGACAATCCTAGGATTTTGTAGCAAATCGGCTCTAATGTAGTCGAACAATTTCTCAAAACCCTGCAATTCGGCACGGGAATATTCGGTGGACATCGCTGTCTTCTTTCTTATCCCCATTGACAGGGATATTCCGGGTGTAATTGCGAAAGCATGATAGCACGCTTTAGCAAGCTCTCTAGAGACGACAGCCAACATTCGGTGATCATTTTTTCCTACAGCAGCCTTCCTGATCGTCTCATCGGCGCGCATATCCACGCACTGAATCAGTTCCTCCCTTGTGCGAGAGTTCCTGGTGTATTTATCCTTTTCGCAAAAGATACAAACCCGCTGATAAATTCTACTAGGAATGGTCGTGGGTTGTCGGATGAAAATTCTGCGACTATCAGTGGAGTTACAATTTGCTCTCTCTTTGGCATGCAATTAAAATAACTTGTCGAGGTTTCTATTCAGCGTAAATACGCTACGGAATTGCCTGTGGTAAGTAACTTTATTTGGTTCTCCTTCTTCTAGAGTTTCTGCTATCTCAAGAATCGGCTTGTGGTTACGAATAGTTGCGGCCTTTAAAAGTGTTTTCCAAGACTCGAGGTCCTTTAAGGTTGCCAATTCTCCAGTATCGTTGCAACCTGAATTATACATTCTTCCTCGCTCCGTTGTCGTTTACCCTATGCTATATTATATATGACTTTCGGTTGGCTCCTTTGGAACAAAAATAGAAATATGCAGTACGAAGACATCTCCCGCGATGTAAAAAATACATTAAAGGGTTATAGATTGCTATAGAGATTGCTTCGGCTTCCCTACAGTTCACGGCTCCGTCTCGACTTTTAATAATCGCGGGCTATTGATGAACTCGAATGGCTAGCTTTTTCAGTACAGTTTCCCCTTTAAATTGCCAAAACGACTTGAGAAAAAAAAGAAAAAATCTAGTACGGTATCCTTCATTAGCCTGCACTGGTAGCCGTAGACTACATTATTCAAAGTCCGGAGAATGTTTTGAGTGAGAGTGAGTTTATCTTATTATCAAACTCCATTTGCCTCGAATGACTGTACGTTTTGAAAATATTTTTTACTATTTATTGACAAAATTAAAAGCATTCTTAAGGTATTAATAGTCTTTAATAATGCGCAATAATAATTGTTCTGTCTAAATTTAATTTCTTTGTTAAAAAGATAATAAAGTAGTGACAAACAAACACTCACCTGCCTTAGTGGCAGTCGCCATCTTTAATTTTAGCCATGATGCATTGCGAGTACAGGCTCATAATAAATTATTTCTTATGTTGTCGTTTTCGAAAAATATCCAAATCTAACATAACAAAGCTATCAAAAACGCTTCTTTCTTTTCCTTTGATATCATAAATAAAGTTTTCACTCGCAACGATAAATCCTATAGCACTTTTAAAATTCAGCCTCGGTTTCATGCAAAAGGGATCTTTGACGATATTCCAATGCTTCAAAAACACAAAAAGCTACCGACTTGGGATTGATATCATGAATTTTTGGAATCACCTTCGGGAAAGCTTCAAATCCGTACCACTATCGGTTGGTCCCTCGAATTGGTACATTTGAG
>JAHPZR010008703.1:10000-12500 GCA_019787425.1 Platygyra sinensis | reverse complement strand
GACCCGCCTCTTCAGTGATCCTTCGGTCTGGCCATAGTATACAAAATCGCACTGACTGCAATTAATCTTGTACACTATTCCAGATGAAGGACGTTTGGTTTCTTCCTGCTGTTTTTGTCCAGGAAAAAGACCGGTTTTCAGTGGCTTGTACGAGACTTGTAAACTTTGTTTTGTTATGTCCTGTACGTAAGACAGTATCACAAAACCTTTTGTGGTAGGCTTAGTTGTCAAGTCAATGACGAAATAAGGCACTTTTTATCGACTTTATGCTAGTTGCAGTTGCTTCCTTTATTAAAGTGAAGAAAAAGAAGGGCCTCAAATTTCAGTGCTCAGCTTGTGCCTATCGTTATTTTTTTTTAAACAACATTTCCACAAATAATTTAAAACATACATTTGGGTGGAGGCGATATCTAGAAACAAACAAAATTCTTGCCTAACCATATAAAGGGTTTGTTTGTGTTTGTTGGGAGGAGGGAGGGAGTAAATGGGAAGTCGCAATTAAAATATTATAAATCTCTAATAGCAGAGGCTTTTGTGGCTAGTAAAACTGTAACATATAACATCTGCGAAGAGATTAGCCAAATTTCAAGTTGACATGTTCATACCACTTACAACATCCTCCACGTACGTGCAAGTTATATAGCAGAACATTACAACAGGGACCTTTGACTCATTTTGGCAATTTATTGTCGTAACATTTTGGATTGCTAGAATCTCCTTGCTCTTTAACCTGGCTTAAAAGTTCTTCTTCAGCTTTTCTTAAAGTGAGACGTATGCTTCTTGAAACTGATCAACTGCCAATTCCAATTTGATTTTATAATTTCTTAGTAAAGTGACAGCAGGTTGAATTCTCAGATTTTTAAACGTATCTACTCACCTTCTTGGGTGCTACATCAAAAGACGATGACTACGATCGAGAACGACATCGTTGCAGGTAATGATCTGCTTTGCTTACGGGGAAACGTTTACGATTCCTTAGGATTGATCGGAAAGGGTGGCCATTAGTTTGGTTTTTTTTTTTAAAGAGCGATAGCGAGAGTTGCCCCATCAGAACCGGAAGTAAAATGATTGCGTAGTGCTTTGCAATTTTCGATTTTTTGGCGCGTCCAGAGCTGCTCGTCAACGACATTTTAAGACAAGTAGCACTGGGAACGAGATTAGTCTAAGTCGTCCTAGGCTTTCTGGGTAAATTGAGGGTTGTTAAGTAAATTGTGAATGACTTATCCGAACGGAACTTACCATCATTCTCTACTTTCCACCAACCGTTGATGAATCCGTTTAATAATATAAGTGCTAAATAACTATAGTTTTTATCCTTTTTTTCCATCACTTTATGTAAGGGCTTTATTTTTAAAAATATTGTAGTCGGAAGTGATCAAAAATGTTATTTAGCCTTCTGTTATTCATGCCTTTACTCAAAGATTAAAGAAGCCTTAATATCCATTATGACGAAATTATGACGAAATAATAATTGCCTTATTATTCATTCAAAATATCTTCCCGTTCTTAAATGAGTTTCGCCATTTCGCCCTTTGTTTTTCTGCTCACTAAAAATAACACAACCTCGTCCCCAGGATTTCTAAACCAAAAGGTTCAATAGAATGCAGTGGGCTGCACTTTAGACGTCATTTTGACGTCATCCTTTAATAACCTGCAGCAGGCTGCACTCTTGAAGTCATTGGTTCAGTATGACAAGGTTCTTTCCAAATTTGATCAACAGCAGCTGGTTATGGTGAATTATGCGTGTAGTTTTAACCAATCACAAATCTGGAAAATATTTTGAATGAATAATAATAAATAATTATTGGGTGATAATATTATGACCATCGCGGAGAATGCCTGGACATCATTAATTATTCATAACCGGTGAAGCGGCAAATTTTAATATATGCGTGCCATGAAATGCCCTGAATAAGAGAAGAAAGGCCCCAAATTGGCGCGCTCGGGTTGATAAAACTATTGAATTTTTTTTTAAATTTAAATTTAACTTTATTCTCTTAACTGACTTAAGTTTAGTTGAAAAGATTTTACCTTATGTTTTAGTCTCCTCAATTATTAGAGCTATTCGGACTTGGGCCTTAAATTAAGTTTTCAGTCAGTCAATCAGTCAGTCAGTCAGTCAGGAAATAGAACTATGCATGACGTGAGTCAAAAGCGCTGTAAGGAAGATTCATATTAATTTTAAGACTTTCGTGCTTCAGTGCAAGATTCTGAACAGAATACCCTTACGTCATTAACAAAATGATGTAAGTTCAGTAAAGGTCTTCGCGCATTGTTGACTTGAACATTCTGAAATGAACAAACAAAACGCGTTACGAGAAATGAGCGCCCTGAATTTATGTCGCCGAGTAAACTAAAACCGCGTGCCGATAAATATCTGCTCCTGACTTCCCTTAATACGCCGCACGTGATGTACCTAGGACATGATTTTTCCGGCCACCCCACAATGGACATGTCAGGAACATGGCACTCTCCGCCACGTCAAGTTTCCTGACAAGTC
>JAHPZR010008703.1:0-5000 GCA_019787425.1 Platygyra sinensis | reverse complement strand
CAGGAGAATTTGAAATATCAAAAATGCCTCAGAAACTTTGTTAGCCCATCATCTCTTGATTGATAATGTCAAGTCAGTCTGGATGTCTGCGGTAATACAAAGGCTGGTAATTCAGTTGAGCAGGTCTATACGGTCATTTTTGCGTATCAAAGCCAAAATAGGACGTTTTTGTTATTTTCGGATTCTACAGTTTACTAGCTTTCCAATTAACAATTAGATTATGAGCTCTCGATTTCTATGAGGCGATAGTTGATGAGGCCGAAGGCCGAATCAACTATCACCTCATAGAAATCGAGAGCGAATTATTTCTCGTCGTATTATTAAACTTTGCGCATCAAAAAGATCGCCCGGATTGAATTGGCATTAAACATTGAAGTGTGTACGCTCGCGCATCATTTTTTTTCGATAATTTCAAGTTTTTTTTAAGCCAAGAAATCGTAAATGTCCTTCGTTTAGCCTTCTCAGGATTTTAATTATCCACTTTCGTCAAAATTTTCCTCCAAAACTTTGGCGAAACGAAAACACGTCGCCATTTCGTGGACGAGCTCCAGCCACTGCACACTAATGGCTGATAGTGTGCAATGGCTCAGCCAATCCGATTACAGCCTTTGCATTAGTATACGAGTAGAATTCTACTAATGATATATTGTTTACCATGGGTTTCTTTAAAGCAGCGCGTAAGCAAAGCGTTTTCCGAAAGGCACTCTTAAGGTCTTCAAAAACTTTAAAGGAGCATTGTCACCCTGTTTAGCAACTTTATAAAAAGCTTGAAGGTATGTTCGCATCAATTGAATTCTAAAACTAATGAACTAGTTTTGTTATTGTAGTTTATTTAAAGGAACTGAAGCTATTCTCACTGCATATTTAATTAGCCCGTTGCGCGGGAAAGGCTTAAGTTCTTCAAATTCCAGCGTTCTGTGCCCGCGCACTAGTGGTACGATGCATTGCGATCTCCGCCTCAAATATCGCAATTTTAGCGGCCTCGTGGTCAGTTCAACGGAATTTGGTGAAGTCGATGTGAAAGTCTCGCTCTCCTTTTTTTTCGCCACCGGCCTGCTGTATTATGGCCGACGCCGTCTGCTCCTCAACCTGCACCTCTACCTGTACCTGCTCCCGAACCTGTTGTGCTTGCTTCGGCCCCTATGGTCGAAGAAGAGGTAAATTTTTGCTCCTGTTACAAATCTTCCTTAGCGTTTAGGTTTCGGCAGTTAGGGTTTAGTTGCATGCTTTTTGTCGTTCCTTTGCCATGTTGTCAGCTCTCCACGTGTTTTTCATGAGTAGTTACTGCCCGCCATTTTTGGCCTAAGTATTTTATGCGGGTTTTTTGCTCGGCGTTTATAGTTTCTCGCCCGCTTCGGTTTTTTTGTTTGGTTTCCATTTATTTTATCGCCGTTTTACACCTTGGTTGGGTGCGGCGCGATTCCCTTGGGTTTTATTTTCTGCTTTGTTAGTTTTATTGTACTTTTAGTTCGCTATGTTACAATATTAACCCCCATGGGCCACGTTCTTTTATTTGGGATCGTCTTTTTTGCATATTTTGTTCTTTTCTTTTCCTTTGGGACCGTTTGTCTGTTTACCCCTTTCGTCGCGGTATCTTTATTTTGTTTGTTTCTCTAGTTTGTTGTAGTTTTATATTCATCTGGTCTATGTTACGAGCATTAGTTAGCGACTAAGACCAGGCGTACCGCAAACCTGGTTTCGAAAGCCAGCGCCTAGAGCGTTCTTTTAATGTTATATATTTTAGCATGGCCTGGAGAGCCGGCAGCCTGTAGAGCTGTTGCATAATTTTTCGGGTATAGCCTGGAGAGCTGTGACATGGTTTTTTTGAATACGGCCCGGAGAGCCAGGAGTCTGAGGAGCTGTGGATAATTTCGTTAGCCTATTATCCTCAGATAGGCAACAGCCTGGAGAGCTGTGGCACAGTATATAGCATGAAACTCGTGGATGCTCGACCTCTACTATGTATCTAGGGCTTCAATATTTCATATTCCCCTTTTCATTTTTCTCATGCAGCCGGATGATCGTATTTAGAGGTTGGAAAATAAGATAAAGCTTCTCGAGCAAGACAAAGCTGGTGAGAGTTGCTTTAATGCGCCCTAATGCGGCCCTAAGAAGGCATCTCGACCGATCACCGTCCCTTTTCGACCCATTCGAGGCTATTGAGCTCCTGGAGACCGTTGTGTGCTTAGCTAGGACGCAGGAGCATGGGAAAGCGGATAAATATACCGCGGAGCTTGAGGAAGTTAAGACCAGACAACCCACACTTAATTCCACCCATCTTCAACGACTAATGCTTGGTCTGGTGGGGAACCCTCTCAGAGCGAAGATGGCAATCGAGCGACGTCTATCCTAAAGGGGATGTTCAAGGCGTCTCCCTCGGGTTCCCAAGGCGGGCGACCGTTGCGCCGCTCCACTCCATACTCGGTCCAGTGTTACGCTTGTGCGGGGTGGGGGCACATTGCACGTAATTGTAAGTCCGGACGTGGTCGCTACCCTCCATGTGAACGTGGGAGCCAATAATTGTATCTGGATTTTTGTTATTCAAGGAATTATGCGTTCTGTCTGAAATACATTTCCTTTATTTGTTAAAACTTGTCTTGGGATGGGATCTTTGCCCTTGCTCGGTTGACCTCGGGGGGATCTTCTCAGTGTCTCAATGTCGGACATAGTTCGGAGCCTGGGGTCAACAAAGGGTTGTGTTTCCTTTTTTCCTTTTTCTGGTGTTTGTTTCAGCTTGTTTTCCTTTCCCTTTCATTCTGTTTTAGGCGTATTATCCTTTATTCGCCGAGAGACTCAGTACAGCCCAGCGGTATATCTCTGCAGGAGACGTTCCCCTCAGCTGTATTTCACAGGGAACCACTCCCTTTGTTGACCCCTTGCCTCCTCCGGAGCTAGTAGTGTCCCGTCCAGGATTGGGTAACCTCGCTCATTTGCATTCCCTCGACCCTGATCACTTCAGGGCTGGCAATATTCATAATAAGCTGTCCTTTTGGCACGACCTTCTCGAGAAATCACCTTGTTCTGAGGTCGACCTTATGGAAGTTATCAGGGACGGACCTCGCGTTGATCGCTTCTTCAAGCCATTCAGGGGGAATTTCAAAGGACAGGAGTACAACTCCGAATACCCCCGACCCCCACTGCCAAGTTTTCACAGTTCGTTTCCGATTGCATAATTCAGTGGGTGACCGCCGGGGTTATAGCTGTCTGGGGCCCGGTAGACAGTGTAAGGCCCCCACATTTGGTGTTGCCTTTGACTGTCGAGCTGTTTAAACCTCATTTGTGTCACGATGAGCGATATCTTAATTTATGGATTCGTGACCTCCCTTTCACGCTTGACCACTTATGCGATCAACCGCGATATGTTCTCCCCGGTCATTTTCAGGCCACTTGTGACGATAAGAGCAGTTATTAGCATGTTTTGCTTTATCCTTCCTCTCAAACTTACTTCGGCTTCCAGTGGCATGGCTCCTCTTTCGTCTTTTGTTCACTCCCGTTTGGATGGAAGGCTAGCGCGTTCATTTACCATGAACTAGGAGTCGCAGTTTCGGGCGCCGTGCAGTCTCTTGGGGTTCCGGTTTCGCAATACATTGATGACCGGCACGTTGGACAGCTTTTTCCTCCATTGCGGGTTAGCCATAGCCCCTCTCTTGAGCGAGCCCAAGCAGCCCCTTATATCATGTGTTATCTGCTCATTGGGGCTGGATATTTCATCGGTAGTGAAAAATCGCAGCTGGTTCCTTAGACGTGCACTCGTTTTCTAGGTTTCATATGCGATTCTGTGCGTCAGGCCTTCTTCATCCCCGAGGACTAGAAAGTCAAGTTCGCGGCGTCGAGGGAGGACATTCTTTCATTCCCGCTTTTCAGGGAAGGTCATATCTTTCAGCCTTGCCATTCCGGGATGCAAATTGTATGTACGTGACGTATTCAAGGCGATCTCCCGTCTTTCAGGATCTACTTGGCCTTCGGTCAAGGTAGAGGCGGCTCTTCGCGCGGAAATTGAGTATTGGCGCTTTCTTGACAACTGGAAGGATTGCCTTCCATGGAGAACTGAACACCACTCTGTGGTTACACTTTATTATGATGCCTCTAAGGAGGCCTGGGGTTGAACTTTGCTGAAGGACGGTCGCAGTTTGGAGTCGAGGGATTACTGGGTAGACGACTCGCAGGATATCAATACTTTGGAAGCTCGGGCTTTGCAGCGTTCCGTCCTCTCGTTTAAACATTATACTAGCTCATGTAGGGTGGATGTACACACTGATAGCCTGGTTCTAAAATCTGCTCTTTAGAATGACGGTTGCAGAAGCTCCGGCGTTAATACTATTATCAGACATTTTTGATTGCTGCAGAGAATTCAACTTCAGTGCTGACGTAGAAAATGTTTCTTCGAGGACAAACCCGGCCGATTTTCCTTCCAAGAAGGTGTCCGACATAGATTGTATGTTGTCAAAGAGGGCTTGGGGCAGGTCGAGCGTCTCTTTGGGCCCCACACCTTCTACCTTATGTCTTTCGATAGCAATTGTCAACGTGATGGAACAGGCCAGTGCTTGCCCAACTTTACACCTTGTGCAACTCCGTGTTCCAGCGGGACTAATGTTTTTGCACATTCCCTGCCTTCCGACCACAACTTGTATGTATACCCGCCATTTGTTCTGATTGCGCCCGTTCTGAAATCAATTTTCGAGCAAGGTTTTCACGGTGCATTTAAAATCATCATCCCCGACTTGAGACCGAGGCGCTTCTGGTGGGCGTTGCTACAGTCGCTTGCTGTCGATCAGGTTCTTCTGGGAAGGAAAAACGAAGATGGCGTTTTGTTTTTTCCCTCCCAAGTCGGTCCGCATTGGTCCTCCAGAAAACTTCAATGGAATCTATGGGCTATTCTCACTGCATATATAATTAGCCCGTTGCGCGGGAAAGGCTCAAGTTCTTCTAATTCCAGCGTTCTGTGCCTGCGCTCTGGTGGAATGATGCATTGCGATCTCCACTTGAAATATCGCAATTTT
>JAHPZR010008702.1:0-12613 GCA_019787425.1 Platygyra sinensis | reverse complement strand
TAAATAGTTTAATAAATACTTGGAGCTATTTCTTACCTTAATCTCGCCTACCGTGATAAGAAATGGTAACATTACCAATGAAATTACCATAAACAAAATTTGTGAAGGACTTTTGTTGATTTTCTTTTCGATAGAGATGAAAAAGTGGCTTCTCGGCTTAAAATCATACCATATCAATGCTAGAGTACAAAAACCATACCCCATTTATGACCAAAACTGCTGAAAAACCATACCGTTTGGGGCCGCACATACCTATATAGCCCATATAAGGGAGTACCCCCGGGAGCGACGGCCTTGTTTATTTATCTTAAATGTTACTATTGTCTGTTTGTTTTTTGTAAATGATTGTTTTTATTATTATTATTTTTTTGTAATATATAAGTTTTAGTACATTTATGTCATTTTTTTTTCGCAGACCCAATTAATATTATCCTCTGTGCTTACCGCATGTCAACGAGCATGCGTCAGGATAACATGAGTACATTTCTTGGTATCGTATTTCGCAGAATGTACCTACGCACATGTTTTGAATAAACTCTGAACTGTCTTGTTTTAGCGCGATTAAAATTTTCTCGTGAAAAGCGTTGTATCCTTTGGCCTTTCAAATTAACGTCGGATTTGTTTTTACTTGTAAATAACATACGTAACTGCAGAATCCTGCATCGATATTAAAGTTAGAAATTGTAATTTAATGGCTTCATGTGGTTTTGCATACTTAATTGTCGGGGGATCGTGTGGATCACTGAAGTGCAGATGATCCGGCAAATGTCAAGTGTGCGGTTGTGGGAAACTTTGCAAAGAGTGCTTAAGGCCACCTTCGAGATTTTCTGTATTTGAAGACTCCGCCTTAGACTGTGAATCGGAGCTCTTGCTTGCTCGGCAGGTAAGAGAGTACATATCACTTTTATTGTCGTATCACTTGTATTGTAAGCTTAATGCAAAGTGATTTTGATTTTTGTAATTAGTGTTATAATCTGCACCTTAAACCTTCAATACGAGAGCCACGCTGGGCCACACCTCGTAATAGGTAGCTGTGCATGCTGGCTGTGATACACCTGTCAGCTGTCATGCATCATGCACTGTTGTCACGCACTATGTATGACTCTCATGCCAAAGTTGTCTGGAATGTCATAATGCAAGTCAGAGTATGTAGCCGAAGACAGGTTTATCTGCCAAAATCAGAAATGTTAGATCCACAAAACTAGGGGAAAAGGAAGAACGCACTCCGCGGGGGAAAGGGGGACCTTGAAGAGAGTCTAGGTAATTGAAAAGCGTGTACATAATTAAATTTCTCGCGGTATTACACTCTAGAGTCCGGACAGATCTGCCACTCCACTGGTGTGTTTGTTCCTGTGGCGTCGCGTAAGTTTATAAAATAATTTAAAAAATAAAATAAATAAATTAATAAATAACTAATAGTAATAATAATAATAATAATAATAATAATAATAATAATAATAATAATCAGAACAAGAGAGTGCGAAAGGAACGAAGAACCAGTCGAAGGTCTTCAAAATGCAAATACAGGAGACCAAGATTTGCATATGGAAGAAAGTGAAGCGGTTCCGGATGAACAGCCTTCCTTAAGCTCAGAAGCACGTGAGCTGCTGAAATCAGCGACCAATGTTTACATTCAGATCCACCCATGCGAAGGCGATTTTAGTAATCGTACTATTGATACACGAACAAAAGGAACGCCAACAAAGGGCGACCATGAGAACATTAATAAGGTGATAACGGAGTTAATGAAGCAGTGCAGAGTATCCCCGACGGACAATCCATTTAGCTATCTTTGGATTGCTAATTGTGTGCTCTATTCTGTTGTCACGGCATTCCTTTTGTATAAAGGATGGAAAAAACAAGGATCAGGAAAATCATCAAACCACAAGAGTAAAAGATCAAAGTGTCAAAGAGTGTACGAGGAAAAGGCGGAGTCCTTTCGGAAAAAGATCTCAATCGCTAAATCTGAAATCGAGCGTCTGAAAGAAAACAGAAAAATGACGAAAAGAGGGAAAAAGAACAGAGCGATCCTAAAACAAGAGTGCAAAGAGTTATCCATAGCTTCACTTGTGAGTTACATGGAAAGGCAGAAATGTGCTTTTAGGAAACTGAAAAGAGCTTTCGGCAGGAATAAGAAGAATAAAGAAGCGAAGGTTCTAAATCAACAGTTTAAAGAAGATGCAGGGCGCGTGTATGCTAATATGAGAGAGATGCTAGCCAAATGCGAAGACTGTGACCGCCCCAAGTATGAGGGAGCTAATGGAAACACCGCTGCAGAGGAGAAAGAGAAGTTCGGGAGTATTGAAGAAGCGAGTTCGTTCTGGAGAGAACTGTGGGAAGGAGAGGGGACTGGGAATAGCCAGGCTGAATGGCTGAACGAAGTGAGAGATGCGATCTTTAGTAAGGTCCCCCCACCGACAGAAGAGGCCTGGACACTAGAAACCGCTGAGTTTTACTGCATAATAATAGTAATAATAATAATAATAATAATGATAATGATAATGATAATAACTTAACTGATAATTACAATTTAAGGGGAAGCTATTTACTCTGTTATAACATGCCGCATGCCAGATTGTACAAGGGGGTATTGAGGTGTTTTGCTGGAGAGGTGCAAGCTAAAGCAATGTCTAAACTTTATCACGAGCCACATATGAGCGCCAGCCTTCCTGGGCGTGTAGACCCCTCACGCGCATTCCTACTAAAAGTCCGATAAAACCCTTAATCAAAACCATAACAAAATTCTCGAATGTGATTGGCTATCAGCAGCTTGATTTGAGCATTAATAATACACATGAAAATATTACTGGATTCTGATTGGCTGAGAGCAGTGTAGTTCAAGTGTAACTCCAGTGCAAAAAGTGTAACACCAGTGCAAATTACACAATTCTAGATTATGATTGGGAGAAAGACAATGATATAAGATATAAGACCGTGGGAAGGGATCTAGTAGTAGCTTACCTCGAGAAAGCTCATTTAAACATACTTTGCATCAAAATTTAAGAAAACTAACACCCTGGTATAAATTTCCTTCCATCGCCATAAGCCCAGCGAGACGTTTCTCAAAGACCTCAATTTGATTTTCCAAGAACCTCATGTTAATAAGATTATATCAAGTTCCCGTTCTGTTGACTCAGCCAACAAAAACACTTAATAACTTGGTTCGTTAACAAATCTGCCTCTATGTTGAATCAATTCATCACAAGAAGTTTCCTGGAGAGTAACTTAGTTTTCTGAGGAACGCACCTGAGGGGTCTACAGTGACGCGCCCAGGAGGCTTGGCGCTCATAGATGTGGCTCGTGGGAGATTTTTGGATTCACAATCTAAGGAAGTCTCCGAAGGTGGCCTTAAGTACTCTTTACACAGCTTCCTACAACCATGCAGAATTCTCCAAAAGTGCGCACCTGTTATCCTGACGCATGCTCGTTGACATGCGGTAAGCACAGAAGATAATATTAATTGGGTATGCGAAAAAAAAACTGACATAAATGTACTAAATCTTATATATTACAAAAATAAAAACAATCAATTACAAAAAAAAAAAAAAAACAGTAACAATTAAGATAAACAGGATGGGCTCCTGAAATAAACAAGTCCGCCGCTCTCACGCGATCTTAAGAGTCCTGTGTCCGTGATTTTGTTTGTAGCCTGGCAACCGTCAAGATTGTTTCAAACAAGCTATGAAGCCGCAGCAATGTTACCATTTCTTATCACGGTAGGCGAGATTAAGGTAACAAATAGCTCCAAGTATTTAGTAAACCATTTATTTTTCTAGTTTTCCTTAAGATTTTTCCCGATAACGATTTATAAACCGACATTTTTGTCGCGTGCACTGTCTGTGCTCGCGAACCGCCACTTGTTTAAGCTTAATTAATTATTCAAAATTAGCCTTTGCTAAACATGCTCGTTTTTGGCTAGAAATTGTTTTTAAATTACTATAACTGATATCTGGAGGCTTAAAACAATTATTTTACCAGATTGAGACCCACAGGCAAACATTTCAGGGTCAATACTCGAGAT
This sequence comes from Platygyra sinensis, assembly GCA_019787425.1. Lineage (NCBI taxonomy): Eukaryota > Metazoa > Cnidaria > Anthozoa > Scleractinia > Merulinidae > Platygyra > Platygyra sinensis. Next base: position 8,592 of record JAHPZR010008702.1, on the reverse strand, counting down.
AATAATCGCGACGTGAAAGGTCAAAATGCCAAGCGATTACCTCAAGTGCCTGGTTTCAAGATGCTGTCAAATTTTTGCGTTTTATTTACCCAAGCTAGATTTGCGATAAAAAGTAAGATGAAGTGATACTTTTATCCAGAAAAATTGTTTTGGGCGGTAAATTCATGTACCAGATTGACTTTTTGGTCCACGAATTTGACCTAAATTTGGACGTGACGCGAAATCGCCGTCGTGTATAATTTTGAAAATTTGTTAAAAATTCAGGTTCAAATTACATGTGGATCTGACAACGCGAAATAAGTACTAAAACATGATATTTTAATAATATGGGTTAGCTTTTCCAGCCACGCACAATATTTTGGTTTGCCAGTTTTCGCAAAAAGTGCAATTTCAGGTCCGAGTTTGGCTCTTTTAGGGGCAAAATACAAAAGGCGGTCTGGAGAAGAAAATAAAAATCCAAACAGCCTCAAAATTACAGTTTTGAAACAAGTTAGTAAAAACCTTCTTCCTGACAAATTTTCAGAAAATCGATTTTTTTTTCTATCTTGCATGGGTATAGGTGATCGTTACAGCAAGTCGCTCTTAAAAACAGTAACAATACACTGTAATTAATCTACAACCAAGTGGCCCCTGCACACCTGGCACTTAATCACAACAAAACTCAATCTACAACTAAGTGGCCCTTGCTCACATTGTATATATAAAAACAGATAACAGTTTATCTACAGCTTCAAAAATTAATATACAGTTGCATGTATGTACAACCATGTAGTTGATCAATTGTAACAGTTTTACATGACTGAACTAATTTCAGCGACCCTCTATGAATCACATGATAAAATGCAAATAGTGTTCCTTTTACTCTTGACCACTGCATACTAACTGATACACCAGTTGACAGCTGGCACATGTTATGGTATGGATAGGTATCCTGAATGCAACATATATACAAAATGTATCACCATCATATACTGGATATCTCTCAACAAGTCTTGCTGGAATCATGAGGGATATAGCAACAGAGCATCAAATATTCCTAGCACCAACAGATAATAATACTCCAGAGCTGCCACATGTTGTTATGATGGATGGTTATACTGAATGCAACATCTACAAAAGTAGCACAGCCAAATACTGGATACATCTGAACACATCTTGTTGGAATCATGAGGGGTATTGAACAATCCTAGCACTGCAAAAGATAATGAAAACAACCAGCAGGCTAAATGAGAGAAGTATAGTACAATAACTGTACTGATGAAAATGACCATGGAATGATCTGGAGTTCCCCAAGGCTAGCTTTGGAAGGGACGGTGTTTAGATTAAAGCAATACTATTTTAAACTACACACACATTTGTGTACTGACTAATGAGGTGAATAAAATCAAAAATTGAGTGGTAGAGGATGAATAAATTTAGGAATGCCATGGCAAGCAGTGATGAAATTGTACAATGAGACGGTAAAACCATTGAAGGCCATTTAAGGGTAAATTTGTATGAATGATGCCAATATACTCGGTATCTGATGACACAATGGTAAAATGCAACAAATTGCTATATTATATCCATCGGTGAGGTGCAATACCCTGTGCCAGAGATGGTAAATATTAATGATTGTGTTCTTCAACCCCAAGGCACTACAACTTGTGAAAATAGCTACAAGCAAATTGCCCCTTTTTGCTTAGGACATAGTGCCAAAGGTAAAAGATAATATTGATTGGTGGTAAACATGGGTAAGAAAAACTGTCCCGAGATACAAAACTTTCTTGTATAATTATTATTATTTATCTGTTTATTTAGTTATGTATTCTTATTATCCCAGGGGTACTAGAAATTGCATGACTGGCTCAGGGCAATCAGCCACCACCAGAATACATGTAGATATCATGCCAGGTATCAAACACTTAGAAATAGTATCCAATGAAATGAGCACAGGGTTCAGGCAGACGTTATAAACAGGGACATAGCACCCAGTTAATCAATACTGTACCCAACAGTACACCAAGGGAGCTAGTGCCATGCATTGCCCAATAACAAAATACATGTATCAAAATAATCTGATGCAAAACTTAAGAAACAAGAGCACTCAACATAGCTTCATGTAATTTGAAAATTACTTGAAAAGCAAAAATTGAATGTAGCACAGGAAATGATTCAATGAGCACAAAGGATGACAGCATAGACAATGCCATACCTGGCAAAGATTAATATATTAGGCAAATCTGTACCACGAACAGGTGGCTTGAATTGAGTATGAACTACTTAACCAAACAATGGTATTCCAGAAAATATTGTCAGGGAAACTCATGCACAACATAAGAGCTGAAACTTGCACCTAAAACAAGAACACTGAACTGGTGATAACGATGGGGAACATAGTCCCACAAGTCTCAGCCAGTGACAAAACAACTGAACTGATAACAAAAATACTGCACACAAGGGAGACAGTACGGATCTAACAAGGAGATCCCAACGGTAAGAATATGCACAACGGTCATACGACTGTCACTAAGGCAAAGCCCAGGACGAAACGTCTCCTCATACCGTTTTTTGAATTAACATTAAACATTGAAGTGTGTACGCTCGCGCATCATTTTTTTTCGATAATTTCAAGTTTTTTTTAAGCCAAGAAATCGTAAATGTCCTTCGTTTAGCCTTCTCAGGATTTTAATTATCCACTTTCGTCAAAATTTCCTCCAAAACTTTGGCGAAACGAAAACACGTCGCCATTTCGTGGACGAGCTCCAGCCACTGCACACTAATGGCTGATAGTGTGCAATGGCTCAGCCAATCCGATTACAGCCTTTGCATTAGTATACGAGTAGAATTCTACTAATGATATATTGTTTACCATGGGTTTCTTTAAAGCAGCGCGTAAGCAAAGCGTTTTCCGAAAGGCACTCTTAAGGTCTTCAAAAACTTTAAAGGAGCATTGTCACCCTGTTTAGCAACTTTATAAAAAGCTTGAAGGTATGTTCGCATCAATTGAATTCTAAAACTAATGAACTAGTTTTGTTATTGTAGTTTATTTAAAGGAACTGAAGCTATTCTCACTGCATATTTAATTAGCCCGTTGCGCGGGAAAGGCTTAAGTTCTTCAAATTCCAGCGTTCTGTGCCCGCGCACTAGTGGTACGATGCATTGCGATCTCCGCCTCAAATATCGCAATTTTAGCGGCCTCGTGGTCAGTTCAACGGAATTTGGTGAAGTCGATGTGAAAGTCTCGCTCTCCTTTTTTTTCGCCACCGGCCTGCTGTATTATGGCCGACGCCGTCTGCTCCTCAACCTGCACCTCTACCTGTACCTGCTCCCGAACCTGTTGTGCTTGCTTCGGCCCCTATGGTCGAAGAAGAGGTAAATTTTTGCTCCTGTTACAAATCTTCCTTAGCGTTTAGGTTTCGGCAGTTAGGGTTTAGTTGCATGCTTTTTGTCGTTCCTTTGCCATGTTGTCAGCTCTCCACGTGTTTTTCATGAGTAGTTACTGCCCGCCATTTTTGGCCTAAGTATTTTATGCGGGTTTTGTGCTCGGGGTTTATAGTTTCTCGCCCGCTTCGGTTTTCTTGTTTGGTTTCCATTTATTCTTCTAGTTTTCCTTAAAATTTTTCCCGATAATGATTTATAAACCGACATTTTTGTCGCGTGCATTGTCTGTGCTCGCAAACCGACACATGTTTAAGCTTAATTAATTATTCAAAATAATCCTTTGCTAAACCTGCTCGTTTTCGGCTAAAAACTGTCTTTAAATTACTATAACTGATATCTGGAGGCTTAAAACAATTATTTTACCGGATTGAGACCCACAGGCAAACATTTCAGGGTCAACACTCGAGATAATAATCGCAACGTGAAAGGTCAAAATGTCAAGCGATTACCTCAAGTGCCTGGTTTCAAGATGCTGTCAAATTTTTGCGTTTTATTTACCCAAGCTAGATTTGCGATAAAAAGTAAGATGAAGTGATACTTTTATCCAGAAAAATTGTTTTGGGCGGTAAATTCATGTACCAGATTGACTTTTTGGTCCACGAATTTGACCTAAATTTGGACGTGACGCGACATCGCCGTCGCGTATAATCTTGAAAATTTGTCAAAAATTCAGGTTCAAATTACATGTGGATCTGACAACGCGAAATAAGTACTAAAACATGATATTTTAATAATATGGGTTAGCTTTTCCAGCCACGCACAATATTTTGGTTTGCCAGTCTTCGCAAAAAGTACGGTTTCAGGTCCGAGTTTGGCTCTTTTAGGGGCAAAATACAAAAGGCGGTCTGGAGAAGGAAATAAAAATCCAAACAACCTCAAAGTTACAGTTATGAAACAAGTTAGTAAAAACCTTCTTCCTGACAAATTTTCAGAAAATCGATTTTTTTCTATCTTGCATAGGTATAGGTTATCCTTACAGCAAGTCGCTCTTAAGTACCATGTGTGCAGCGGCCACTTGGTTTTAGACTACTTTCCACTTGGGTGTAGAGTAATTATTATTGTTCTTGGTTTTCACCTGTCATGTGACCAAAGCTCAAAAATTGTATTCATTCAATGACTAAGGCCAAGAATTGGTTTGTCTCATTTTTGTGTGAGTTCTTAACAGACATGTGTCACTCAGATTTCTAGAAATTTGTATGGGTACGCCTCTATACAAACATAGCATAATTTATTCAGGATGATAAAAATACCGATAAAAATACAGGACAAGGAAACACGAGGTTACCCTACAATGTTTCCAGAAATTACAAACTAAAACAAGCTTCATATTTTCATCCAATGCCTTAGGATAGAGCTATTTACATAGTTACAAATTAAGAAAAGACTTCAATCTGGTTTGAGAAATTAAAACCAGACCTCCCCTTAGGAGGGGTGGTTGTAAAGAAAAAACAAGCATCTGTCATTGAGTTTCCCTATCTGAATGCACAATTATTACTCTAGGTAGAGCTCTACAACTTAGTGGTTGTAGCTTACTGATTATTGTTTCATTACCTTGTGAGCAGAGGCCACTTGGTTGTTCATTGGTTGTTCATTAGTTGCCCTTGTTTTTGAGTACCGTGTGAGAAGGAGCCACTCGGTTTTAGTTTACTTATTGTTTAATTACCATGTGAGCATGGGCCACTTGGTTGTACATTAGTTGATCTTGTTTTTGGAGTCAGTTCTAGATTAGATTTTCTTGTTTTGGAGTATCATGTGAGCAGGAGCCACTTGCTTGTAGTTTAGATATTATTGTTTAACTTCCATGTGAGCAGGGGCCACATGGTTTTAGATTAATTGTTCTTGTTTTTGGAGTCACTTGGTTCTAGATTTGTTTTTTCATGTTATCAAGTACGGCCAAACAAACCGCTACGTGTCAATCAGCAGGTAATGACCCACAAAAGTGTGTGAGACTCTTTTGATATTCTTATTGGTTGCTGAGAAAATCTATTTTGAACTTAGCGAATAGAATATATGCCGATCTTTGTCACGTAAGAGGGCGTAAAAGCATGAGAATTTGAAATATCAAAAATGCCTCAGACACTTTGTTAGCCCATCATCTTTTGATTGATAATGTCAAGTCAGTCTGGATCTCTGCAGTAACACAAAGGCTTGAAATTCAGTTGAGCAGGTCTATTCGGTCATTTTTGGGTATCAAAACTAAAATAGCAAGTTTTTGTTATTTTCGGATTCTACAGTTTATTAGCTTTTCAACGATGTGTAGTTTCTCGTGGTTTCTTTAAAGCAGCGCGTAAACAACAGCGTTTTCCGAAAGACACTCTTAAGGTCTTCAATAACCTTTAAGGGGCATTGTCACCCTGTTTAGCAACTTTATAAAAAGCTAGAAGGGGTCTTCGCATCAATTGGATTCTAAAACTAATGATCTACAATGTAGTTTTGTTATTAAAGACTATTTGAAGGTACTGAAAATGTTTCTTGTCGCCTGTCGCTGCAGATGGAAACAATGGAAATGGATTGAAATTTGATAAAAATGGCCAATTATTTAAAGTTTTGATGCTACGTGTTCTTAAAATCTTCAAAAAATTTGTTATGGTTAACCCTCTCTGATAAAATTCGTTTGATATCTTCGTCGTAGCTTTGCAGAAGAATTTTTTGATGGTTAAAGCCTCAAAGTAATGATTTTAGCACAAAATTGACCTTAGCGAATAGAATATTTGCCGATCTTTGTCACGTAAGAGGGCGTAAAAGCAGGAGAATTTGAAATATCAAAAATGCCTCAGAAACTTTGTTAGCCCATCATCTCTTGATTGATAATGTCAAGTCAGTCTGCGTGTCTGCGGTAATACAAAGGCTGGCAATTCAGTTGAGGAGCGAGTGAAAGGGCAGCCCCACCCGAAGCCAAAGCAACACACAAGATATAGTATGCTACATGAACAATTTTGTAACCCTTACTCACATGATTAAAATATTAATCTACAACCATGTGGCCCCTGCTCACACGGTACTTAAAAACAATCATAAGTGATCTTTAACCCAGTGGCACCTGCTCACATGGGACTGAAACAATAATGAATGGTTCTTATAAGTAATAAGAACGAATCGATGACCAAGTGGTTCCTGCTCACCTAGCAATGAAACAATAATAACTAATCTACAACCATGGGACCCCTGCGCACCTGGTACTCCAAAACAAGAACAACTAATCTACTGTAAAACCAAGTGGCAGCTGCTCATATGGTAGTGAAACGATAAATAAGTAACTAACGACATCCAAGTGCTCACTTAGTACTGAAACAATAACTGATCTACAACCAAGTTGCTCCTGCACACATGGTAGTCGAAAACAAAAACAACTAATCTACAACCAAGTAGGCCTTGTTCATATGGTAATGAAACAATAATATTGAACCACAAGCAATTGGCTCCTGCTCACATGATACTCCAAAACAAGAAAAAACAAATCTAGAACCAAGTGACTCCAAAAACAAGAACAATTAATCTAAAACCATGTGGCCCCTGCTCACATGGAAGTTAAACAATAATATCTAAACTACAAGCAAGTGGCTCCTGCTCACATGATACTCCAAAACAAGAAAATCTAATCTAGAACTGACTCCAAAAACAAGATCAACTAATGTACAACCAAGTGGCCCATGCTCACATGGTAATTAAACAATAAGTAAACTAAAACCGAGTGGCTCCTTCTCACACGGTACTCAAAAACAAGGGCAACTAATGAACAACCAATGAACAACCAAGTGGCCTCTGCTCACAAGGTAATGAAACAATAATCAGTAAGCTACAACCACTAAGTTGTAGAGCTCTACCTAGAGTAATAATTGTGCATTCAGATAGGGAAACTCAATGACAGATGCTTGTTTTTTCTTTACAACCACCCCTCCTAAGGGGAGGTCTGGTTTTAATTTCTCAAACCAGATTGAAGTCTTTTCTTAATTTGTAACTATGTAAATAGCTCTATCCTAAGGCATTGGATGAAAATATGAAGCTTGTTTTAGTTTGTAATTTCTGGAAACATTGTAGGGTAACCTCGTGTTTCCTTGTCCTGTATTTTTATCGGTATTTTTATCATCCTGAATAAATTATGCTATGTTTGTATAGAGGCGTACCCATACAAATTTCTAGAAATCTGAGTGACACATGTCTGTTAAGAACTCACACAAAAATGAGACAAACCAATTCTTGGCCTTAGTCATTGAATGAATACAATTTTTGAGCTTTGGTCACATGACAGGTGAAAACCAAGAACAATAATAATTACTCTACACCCAAGTGGAAAGTAGTCTAAAACCAAGTGGCCGCTGCACACATGGTACTTAAGAGCGACTTGCTGTAAGGATAACCTATACCTATGCAAGATAGAAAAAAATCGATTTTCTGAAAATTTGTCAGGAAGAAGGTTTTTACTAACTTGTTTCATAACTGTAACTTTGAGGTTGTTTGGATTTTTATTTCCTTCTCCAGACCGCCTTTTGTATTTTGCCCCTAAAAGAGCCAAACTCGGACCTGAAACCGTACTTTTTGCGAAGACTGGCAAACCAAAATATTGTGCGTGGCTGGAAAAGCTAACCCATATTATTAAAATATCATGTTTTAGTACTTATTTCGCGTTGTCAGATCCACATGTAATTTGAACCTGAATTTTTGACAAATTTTCAAGATTATACGCGACGGCGATGTCGCGTCACGTCCAAATTTAGGTCAAATTCGTGGACCAAAAAGTCAATCTGGTACATGAATTTACCGCCCAAAACAATTTTTCTGGATAAAAGTATCACTTCATCTTACTTTTTATCGCAAATCTAGCTTGGGTAAATAAAACGCAAAAATTTGACAGCATCTTGAAACCAGGCACTTGAGGTAATCGCTTGACATTTTGACCTTTCACGTTGCGATTATTATCTCGAGTGTTGACCCTGAAATGTTTGCCTGTGGGTCTCAATCCGGTAAAATAATTGTTTTAAGCCTCCAGATATCAGTTATAGTAATTTAAAGACAGTTTTTAGCCGAAAACGAGCAGGTTTAGCAAAGGATTATTTTGAATAATTAATTAAGCTTAAACATGTGTCGGTTTGCGAGCACAGACAATGCACGCGACAAAAATGTCGGTTTATAAATCATTATCGGGAAAAATTTTAAGGAAAACTAGAAGAA
>JAHPZR010008701.1:0-13282 GCA_019787425.1 Platygyra sinensis | reverse complement strand
CGGCTCATCCCAGCGGCTGTTCTTAGCAAATGCTTAAAAGAAAAATCGGGGGTCACCGTGCTCGTTTAAGAGAAAAAGAGAATTTATTCCGTTATCGAGCTTAGTTTTGCTCGTGCTCGTGCGCGCGCGCTGATTACGCGAAAATCGTGCGCAGTAGGGATGCGCAATGCAATACTAAGGAATTACCTTAACCTTTAATGCCCAATAGTGACTTATAGATTTTACTCTGTCTAACGCCAGACGATTTTACTCGTCAAGGGGAGACCCCTTGGGCACTAAAGGGTTAACAGAATGCATAAGGACAAACTCAGAAACCACAAAACTAAACAATACCTTATACAGTTAAACCAGGACGATTTTATATTCTATACCCGTGCAAAGTACATAAACCGGGTAATCCAAGACACCGGCTACTGTTTCATGAATAGCCATCCCACTGAACATATGTCCCACTTCGTTGACTACCACCTTCAACCTTAAGTTATAGACTGCCGTCCTTTGTTAAGGACACTAATGACTTCCTTAACAAACCACTTGCAATGGGTAATTTACCCGCTAATTCCTTGCTAAGTACACTTGATGTTTTATCATTTTATTCTAATATCCCACAAAATGAAGGTATTAATGCTTGTGAAAATTTTTTACTTACTTCCTCTCATAATACTATTCCTACTGGCACACTCTGTGACCTCATTCGCTTGATTCTCACCGTGAATAATTTCTCTTTTAATGATAGTCACTATCTTCAAATCCACGGCACCACCATGAGTCCGTGGGTATTAAAATAGCCCCTCTTATGCTAAACTTTTTCTGGGTTATTTCGAAGCCAAGGCTTTGCAAAATGCCCAATTTCAACCCCACACTTGGGTACGATATATCAATGATATTGTTATGATCTAGACCGAAGGTCTGGATAACCTAAAAATTTTCATCGATTATCTTAACAACATTCACTCCATCATTAAGTTCACCAGTTCACACTCTTCTACTAACACAACTTTTCTTGACGTTAGTGGCTCTGACTAACGACGGCAGTATATCCACTGACCTCTACACCAAACCTAGAGACAAACACCAACATCTGCTCTATTCATCTTGCCATCCTTTACATACTAAACTAGTGAGACAATCTCAGATAGTGCAGAGTGTTATGCAGGACTGTAAATACGTTTTGAGTCATCTGCTGCTTGTATGTAACTTGCTAGTTCAAGGCCCAAAAATAACTTACAATTACTGTTTGTCAAGACGGTTTTAAATTTTACTGTGGTGTTTTACGTTGAATTTCGTTCATTCTAAATTCATTAATACGTTGAATTGGCAAACGCGATAATTTTAGTTTTTCATCACCAACAGTTGTAACTTGATACTTTTGTTTTTCTCGCAAAGTTTGTAACATGATACCCTTGTTTTCTCAAAAACATACAAAGAAGATATGCTCGCTTTTTTCCTGAGAAAAATGGAATAATGTTTTTACCTTATAAAAAAATTGGAAGAAGAATGATTTTGTTTCAATCAAGAGGCAAATTTTCATTTCATCGATAAACAATTACTAATTTAATTATCAAATAGTCACGTCGTGTCTCGGAATAGCACGTGCTTATTAGGTTGCCACCGTTGGTGTTAACAGTAAACCAGTTCAAAATACACAATGATGTCGATTAATACAACCGAGAAGCGTTTCAACATGACCAAAATTATATCCTACATCGCTGAATGAGTCCCCTCAATGACTGACTAAATTTATTTGCGGTTTCCGTAAGTGCCACAGTGTCTACAGCAATATTTGAGAAGTTTCTTTTGTCACGACATTACTAATTTTAATGCCGCTAACTCAGAAATGTTTCGGGTGAATACATTTGTGAACTTCTTGTTCTCTTTCATAGGAGAGAAAATAAAAGCGGCTGGGGCGATCCATTCGTTTCCCTGTTTAAAGCTTAGCAAACACGAAATAGTTGAAAACAGCACACGGCATTTTTCAACCGAGCTAGGGATGATTCCAAAAGATACGCTGTCACAAAAGCGTTCTTTGCACTAAAAGAGGGAACTGATATAACCTGAAATATAACTGCTATCGCCCGTTAAGACGAGAGTATTGCACGCATGAATCTGAACTCGAGAACGGATTGTATCATGCTGACAATGCTAGAGCGCATGCGTCTTACATACTGTGTTCAACCACAAGGAAAAGCACTAAATGTTTGTGTATAATTGTGTATGAAATATATCGTTTACCTAACATATAGTTAACACAAACGCTAATCAATCTGCGCATGCGTTTCGTGTAAAATCGCTTATGTTCTTAAGAAAATAGTACCACTAGGATAGCAAGAGAATATTGGAACCATATATAGTTTTGTGACGTTATATTGGAAGAAATGTAAGTATAGTACATTTTACGTAGCAATCAAAGGTACCTACCCCACCCCCTCAAACAAGGCTAATTAATTAATTGAAATTAATTAATTAAACAAACATTAAAGTTTACACCTTATTGCCTTAGTGCATAGCGGCGTCAACCCCCCAAACCATCCCAATAGTGCACTCTGCACTAAAAAGCCATTCCTTTCAGTCTAGCACTCCGCTGACGACATATCTGCTCTACCGAAGCTCCTTAAACGAGGTTACAACCATAACTTCATCACCAACAAACAAATACGACGCGCCGCCAGCATCCCCCGCAGACTCACTTTACAAACCAGACGTTAACAAACCTAAACATATACCATTTTTATTAGATTCATAACTACCTTACCGTCAGCATATTTGAGCAATAAATTGCGCTCCGGGTAAACCGGTCTTATATCGTTTACTATAATAGAGAGCAGCATAGGCCCGAGGACAGTACCTTGCGGTACCCCTTTGTTAATGCTAACAAATTCAGAGACAGAGCCGTTCACGACTACTCTCTGTTTCCTATTGCTAAGAACTGACAATCCAATTGATAACATAAGGATTAATATATAAAAGTGACATTAACTCATTGCAAACAATAGCATGTGGAACACTGTCAAAAGCAGAAGAATAAAAGAATTAATTAAAAGAATACATAAATATAGCTCAGTTGAACGAAAATCCACACAGTTATAGACTAAATCTGAACAGGACTTAAACAGAAGCCATTATCATGAACGGAGACCGTTACTCTTGGGATCCGCGCGCACCTATCATATGGGACAATTTTGCTCCATCCTGACATTTATCCGCGCGGATCCACGCACAGGTCGCGGGTTCTCGCGTGGATGTTGTAAAGTTGCTCGATCAAATGCCGAGAGTTGCGAGATTCTCCTGCAGATTTTTCTAGTTACAATATAGCGTGGATGTAACATATCTTTCTATAATTCACAGGAGATAGGATGATCACAAACTAAGGCACGGTTCATAAGTCGCATTTTCTGCCGTGTCGAATGCAATTAAAACAAAAGATAATTAAGCAAATCATCTCATTATCTATTGTGTCAATTGCATTCGACACGGCAGAAATGCCCCGACGTATGAACCGGGCCAAAGAACTCCGTTCAACCACTAAGCCAACAAACTACTAGAAGATCAATCACGATACTGTTAATTCAAAATGTCTCGCTAGCTTTACAAACCAAATGGAATATTAAATCTTTTAGCCAGAACCCTCATCCTTGAATAAACAACATCCCAGTCCATATAATATCCCTGTAAATATCGCTTTGATGATTCTGTGATTTTGAATGCGGATCTTCCGTGCAACACGCGGCTGTTATTGAAAGTAATTACGTCACCGGGCACCATTTTGTGCTCTATTTGATTGGCAGGGTCTCTCAGCATTCTACCAATGGCGAGGTAACCCGCGTACAGTTGAATGGTTTTCTCTGGTGAAACAAGCATGATGGAATCACGCACATGATTGTTGAAAGTAAATCGGATAACTTGTTCATTCCCGTCTAAACCTGTTGAAAGAAATGGAAAAGGAGTATTTTGTCACTTGAGGATAAACATGGCCAAAGTATCATTCAGTGTACGGGCTTTCTAACACTGATATTTCAACCATCTTTCATGACCTTTACTATTTTTCGAAATTAAGGTTTTCCTCGATTTTAGAGCATCATCGTAATGTACCGGTCAAATCGAAGCTTAAACATCATCCCTCCTCCCTTCGGGCATACCCCCGGCATTTAACGTCTTTTCCTGCCCGCGAGGGAGGGAATTTCATGAACTTAGTCTTCCCGGGGCGGGGCATTTGATCACTACTCTTAGGGGGTGGGGAATTTGATCGCCAGCCTCGATTTCATGTTACGAGTCGCGCTGATTCCACGTGGCGCGATGATGGCTTGATGTATTCAAAGCGAAAGATACCCGATTCGTGGCGATACGTTATAGAGGAGCAATTGCATGGAATAGTTTATCGAACAAGTAAACAACGGCTAAAACCTTGAAAGATTTTAAACGCTGTCTTCGAATATTTGACACCGATGAAATGAACTTCGAACCTATGTTAGCTATACTGCTAAAAACAGAATCGCTGGGTACAAATATTTCTGACAGGTTTTATTTTTAATTCTTAATTTAAATTGTATATATGTTTTAGTAATTTTTATTTCTCCGTAATTATTGTTTGCATGACCCCACCAGCAATGCTGATTTTTTTTATCGTGTTTAAATAAAGTTATTTTTACTTATTACAAAGGCTTGCACAAGATTTGCGCTGTATTTGAAAGTATTCAACAACCATTTATATTATCTTTGGCATGTAAGAGTGCTTGCTATTAACCCATTGACTCCTAGAACTTTTTGTCAAAAATGCGTTTTTTGGACATTTTGGTGATTTTGATTTTGGTTTGGATCTCGGCCATATTAGCTTTTATCTGGTCGAAAATGCATTTGTAACACGACAGCTAGCCCTTCTTGCCACGAGAATCGCATTTTTAATAAGACATTTTGGCTCGGGCATGCGTCTTTAGACTTTTCGATTTTTGAATTTTTTTTCTCCTTTTCTTTTGTTTTTGCTGCAGGGATTGACCTTCTACTGGGCTTGCTTGCGGTTAAAAAACTTCTAAGAAAGAGTCATCGAGGCGGCCAATTTTTACCCTGGAGCAGCTAGGTGTAGTGGCAGGAAATTTTGCTCTGAGTTTTTCGCTCATCTTTTTAAGTATTTTTGTGCATATCTCAGGCTCCATTAGGCCGATCACTTTGATCTAGGCATCATTGGAAAGATCTTTTCCTCCTGCTGAAGTTGGGTATAGATGATGCCAATTTTGGTCAAAAGTGATGACGTCAGTAGTGGAAGAAAGGCCAAGGCTCGTCACGGGCGGTTACGGGCGGCACAGGCGTCAATGGGTTAACAAAAAAAACCTAAAATCCAAATTTTGCGGAATTCCTGGCGTTTTTGGGCTTTGTTTGGATAGGTTTCAAAAGGACCCATCTTTTCAATTTGGAAAATCGGGTTACGTGATTAACCCATTGACCCCGGGAACTTTTTGCCAAAAATGCGTTTTTGGACATTTTGGTGGTTTTGAGGCTGGATCTCGGCCAAATTAGCTTTAGAAGGTGACCTACGTCTTTAGACTTTTCGATTTTTGAATTTTTTCCCCTTTCCTTTTTCTCCTTTTCTTTTGTTTTTGCTGCAGTGATTGACCTTCTACTGGGCTTGCTTGCGGTTAAAAATCTTCTAAGAAAGGGTCATCGAGACGGCCAATTTTTACCATGGAGCAGCCAGGTGTAGTGGCAGGAAATTTTGCCGAGTTTTTCACTCATCTTTTTGAGCATTTTTGTGCATATCTCAGGCTCCATTAGGCCGATCACTCTGATCTAGGCATCATTGGAAAGATCTTTTTCTCCTGCAGAAGTTGAGTATAGATGATGCCAATTTTGGTCAAAAGTGATGACGTCAGAAGTGGAAGAAAGGCCAAGGCTCGTCACGGGCGGTTACGGGCGGCACAGGAGTCAATTGGTTAAACACAGCTTCCGAAGCAAAGTAGAAGCTACTGCAAAGTTTCCCGGGGGTGGGGCATTTGATCACCTGGAATGGACCTGTGATGGGGCATTTGAATAGCTTTTCGGCCTCGGAAGGGGGGAATTTGAACAAAAATTTTCTGAAAATTCAAATGCTCGGTGGTTACCCGGGGGGGATGTTTAAGCTTCGAATTGACTGGTACACAACTTGGCGTGGTATTGGTTCTTATACCATTACCCTATCAGTCCTACATACTTGTATTTCCGTAACGTCGAAGTTCGCAGCTGAATTCCGCTCCAAACTTATTTGTTTCAGGCCAAAGTCGGTTCCACTTTGATTGACCGCTCGAACTATAAAATAATGAAATTGCCAAATTCGCAGACACATAGTGAAATTTCAGAGCGAATTTCAAAGGTTGCGCGCTCAAAACAAACTAAATCTTCTTTAACAATTTGCACCCAACTTACTCTATCATGAGACGAGAAAATTTCTTGTCAAATTCACCAAACATGTCCTTCCCAAAGTCGACGAACTGAAATCGAGCGGTTGAGCGGTTGTTCTTCGGAACGCGAACGCAAGCCGAAAAGGGAGATAAGGGTTGACGGCTGTACTCTTGTTCAGTGCCTTAAACGTTCGCCAGCAGTTTAACTCGTTACCATAGCAACCAACCGCAGCTACAACACTTTTGATTGACACTACTTATAGCAATCTTTTTCTTGCGGTCGAAAAAATTAAGCCTTGGAGCCCTCCTTGCTTAATATTTTGCCATAATTTTTATTTAGGTGCAAATGCTTCACTGTATTGAGCAAGCGTCCAGTGAAGGAGGCGGAAACCAGTATGTGGATGGCTTTTACGTCGCGCAGCAGTTGAAAGAAAACGACCCAGAGACTTTTAATCTGTTGTCAACCACTCGATTTCAGTTCGTCGACTTTGGGAAGGACATGTTTGGTGAATTTGACAAGAAATTTTCTCGTCTCATGATAGAGTAAGTTGGGTGCAAATTGTTAAAGAAGATTTAGTTTGTTTTGAGCGCGCAACCTTTGAAATTCGCTCTGAAATTTCACTATGTGTCTGCGAATTTGGCAATTTCATTATTTTATAGTTCGAGCGGTCAATCAAAGTGGAACCGACTTTGGCCTGAAACAAATAAGTTTGGAGCGGAATTCAGCTGCGAACTTCGACGTTACGGAAATACAAGTATGTAGGACTGATAGGGTAATGGTATAAGAACCAATACCACGCCAAGTTGTGTACCAGTCAATTCGAAGCTTAAACATCCCCCCCGGGTAACCACCGAGCATTTGAATTTTCAGAAAATTTTTGTTCAAATTCCCCCCTTCCGAGGCCGAAAAGCTATTCAAATGCCCCATCACAGGTCCATTCCAGGTGATCAAATGCCCCACCCCCGGGAAACTTTGCAGTAGCTTCTACTTTGCTTCGGAAGCTGTGTTTAACCAATTGACTCCTGTGCCGCCCGTAACCGCCCGTGACGAGCCTTGGCCTTTCTTCCACTTCTGACGTCATCACTTTTGACCAAAATTGGCATCATCTATACTCAACTTCTGCAGGAGAAAAAGATCTTTCCAATGATGCCTAGATCAGAGTGATCGGCCTAATGGAGCCTGAGATATGCACAAAAATGCTCAAAAAGATGAGTGAAAAACTCGGCAAAATTTCCTGCCACTACACCTGGCTGCTCCATGGTAAAAATTGGCCGTCTCGATGACCCTTTCTTAGAAGATTTTTAACCGCAAGCAAGCCCAGTAGAAGGTCAATCACTGCAGCAAAAACAAAAGAAAAGGAGAAAAAGGAAAGGGGAAAAAATTCAAAAATCGAAAAGTCTAAAGACGTAGGTCACCTTCTAAAGCTAATTTGGCCGAGATCCAGCCTCAAAACCACCAAAATGTCCAAAAACGCATTTTTGGCAAAAAGTTCCCGGGGTCAATGGGTTAATCACGTAACCCGATTTTCCAAATTGAAAAGATGGGTCCTTTTGAAACCTATCCAAACAAAGCCCAAAAACGCCAGGAATTCCGCAAAATTTGGATTTTAGGTTTTTTTTGTTAACCCATTGACGCCTGTGCCGCCCGTAACCGCCCGTGACGAGCCTTGGCCTTTCTTCCACTACTGACGTCATCACTTTTGACCAAAATTGGCATCATCTATACCCAACTTCAGCAGGAGGAAAAGATCTTTCCAATGATGCCTAGATCAAAGTGATCGGCCTAATGGAGCCTGAGATATGCACAAAAATACTTAAAAAGATGAGCGAAAAACTCAGAGCAAAATTTCCTGCCACTACACCTAGCTGCTCCAGGGTAAAAATTGGCCGCCTCGATGACTCTTTCTTAGAAGTTTTTTAACCGCAAGCAAGCCCAGTAGAAGGTCAATCCCTGCAGCAAAAACAAAAGAAAAGGAGAAAAAAAATTCAAAAATCGAAAAGTCTAAAGACGCATGCCCGAGCCAAAATGTCTTATTAAAAATGCGATTCTCGTGGCAAGAAGGGCTAGCTGTCGTGTTACAAATGCATTTTCGACCAGATAAAAGCTAATATGGCCGAGATCCAAACCAAAATCAAAATCACCAAAATGTCCAAAAAACGCATTTTTGACAAAAAGTTCTAGGAGTCAATGGGTTAATAGCAAGCACTCTTACATGCCAAAGATAATATAAATGGTTGTTGAATACTTTCAAATACAGCGCAAATCTTGTGCAAGCCTTTGTAATAAGTAAAAATAACTTTATTTAAACACGATAAAAAAAATCAGCATTGCTGGTGGGGTCATGCAAACAATAATTACGGAGAAATAAAAATTACTAAAACATATATACAATTTAAATTAAGAATTAAAAATAAAACCTGTCAGAAATATTTGTACCCAGCGATTCTGTTTTTAGCAGTATAGCTAACATAGGTTCGAAGTTCATTTCATCGGTGTCAAATATTCGAAGACAGCGTTTAAAATCTTTCAAGGTTTTAGCCGTTGTTTACTTGTTCGATAAACTATTCCATGCAATTGCTCCTCTATAACGTATCGCCACGAATCGGGTATCTTTCGCTTTGAATACATCAAGCCATCATCGCGCCACGTGGAATCAGCGCGACTCGTAACATGAAATCGAGGCTGGCGATCAAATTCCCCACCCCCTAAGAGTAGTGATCAAATGCCCCGCCCCGGGAAGACTAAGTTCATGAAATTCCCTCCCTCGCGGGCAGGAAAAGACGTTAAATGCCGGGGGTATGCCCGAAGGGAGGAGGGATGATGTTTAAGCTTCGATTTGACCGGTACATTACGATGATGCTCTAAAATCGAGGAAAACCTTAATTTCGAAAAATAGTAAAGGTCATGAAAGATGGTTGAAATATCAGTGTTAGAAAGCCCGTACACTGAATGATACTTTGGCCATGTTTATCCTCAAGTGACAAAATACTCCTTTTCCATTTCTTTCAACAGGTTAGACGGGAATGAACAAGTTATCCGATTTACTTTCAACAATCATGTGCGTGATTCCATCATGCTTGTTTCACCAGAGAAAACCATTCAACTGTACGCGGGTTACCTCGCCATTGGTAGAATGCTGAGAGACCCTGCCAATCAAATAGAGCACAAAATGGTGCCCGGTGACGTAATTACTTTCAATAACAGCCGCGTGTTGCACGGAAGATCCGCATTCAAAATCACAGAATCATCAAAGCGATATTTACAGGGATATTATATGGACTGGGATGTTGTTTATTCAAGGATGAGGGTTCTGGCTAAAAGATTTAATATTCCATTTGGTTTGTAAAGCTAGCGAGACATTTTGAATTAACAGTATCGTGATTGATCTTCTAGTAGTTTGTTGGCTTAGTGGTTGAACGGAGTTCTTTGGCCCGGTTCATACGTCGGGGCATTTCTGCCGTGTCGAATGCAATTGACACAATAGATAATGAGATGATTTGCTTAATTATCTTTTGTTTTAATTGCATTCGACACGGCAGAAAATGCGACTTATGAACCGTGCCTTAGTTTGTGATCATCCTATCTCCTGTGAATTATAGAAAGATATGTTACATCCACGCTATATTGTAACTAGAAAAATCTGCAGGAGAATCTCGCAACTCTCGGCATTTGATCGAGCAACTTTACAACATCCACGCGAGAACCCGCGACCTGTGCGTGGATCCGCGCGGATAAATGTCAGGATGGAGCAAAATTGTCCCATATGATAGGTGCGCGCGGATCCCAAGAGTAACGGTCTCCGTTCATGATAATGGCTTCTGTTTAAGTCCTGTTCAGATTTAGTCTATAACTGTGTGGATTTTCGTTCAACTGAGCTATATTTATGTATTCTTTTAATTAATTCTTTTATTCTTCTGCTTTTGACAGTGTTCCACATGCTATTGTTTGCAATGAGTTAATGTCACTTTTATATATTAATCCTTATGTTATCAATTGGATTGTCAGTTCTTAGCAATAGGAAACAGAGAGTAGTCGTGAACGGCTCTGTCTCTGAATTTGTTAGCATTAACAAAGGGGTACCGCAAGGTACTGTCCTCGGGCCTATGCTGCTCTCTATTATAGTAAACGATATAAGACCGGTTTACCCGGAGCGCAATTTATTGCTCAAATATGCTGACGGTAAGGTAGTTATGAATCTAATAAAAATGGTATATGTTTAGGTTTGTTAACGTCTGGTTTGTAAAGTGAGTCTGCGGGGGATGCTGGCGGCGCGTCGTATTTGTTTGTTGGTGATGAAGTTATGGTTGTAACCTCGTTTAAGGAGCTTCGGTAGAGCAGATATGTCGTCAGCGGAGTGCTAGACTGAAAGGAATGGCTTTTTAGTGCAGAGTGCACTATTGGGATGGTTTGGGGGGTTGACGCCGCTATGCACTAAGGCAATAAGGTGTAAACTTTAATGTTTGTTTAATTAATTAATTTCAATTAATTAATTAGCCTTGTTTGAGGGGGTGGGGTAGGTACCTTTGATTGCTACGTAAAATGTACTATACTTACATTTCTTCCAATATAACGTCACAAAACTATATATGGTTCCAATATTCTCTTGCTATCCTAGTGGTACTATTTTCTTAAGAACATAAGCGATTTTACACGAAACGCATGCGCAGATTGATTAGCGTTTGTGTTAACTATATGTTAGGTAAACGATATATTTCATACACAATTATACACAAACATTTAGTGCTTTTCCTTGTGGTTGAACACAGTATGTAAGACGCATGCGCTCTAGCATTGTCAGCATGATACAATCCGTTCTCGAGTTCAGATTCATGCGTGCAATACTCTCGTCTTAACGGGCGATAGCAGTTATATTTCAGGTTATATCAGTTCCCTCTTTTAGTGCAAAGAACGCTTTTGTGACAGCGTATCTTTTGGAATCATCCCTAGCTCGGTTGAAAAATGCCGTGTGCTGTTTTCAACTATTTCGTGTTTGCTAAGCTTTAAACAGGGAAACGAATGGATCGCCCCAGCCGCTTTTATTTTCTCTCCTATGAAAGAGAACAAGAAGTTCACAAATGTATTCACCCGAAACATTTCTGAGTTAGCGGCATTAAAATTAGTAATGTCGTGACAAAAGAAACTTCTCAAATATTGCTGTAGACACTGTGGCACTTACGGAAACCGCAAATAAATTTAGTCAGTCATTGAGGGGACTCATTCAGCGATGTAGGATATAATTTTGGTCATGTTGAAACGCTTCTCGGTTGTATTAATCGACATCATTGTGTATTTTGAACTGGTTTACTGTTAACACCAACGGTGGCAACCTAATAAGCACGTGCTATTCCGAGACACGACGTGACTATTTGATAATTAAATTAGTAATTGTTTATCGATGAAATGAAAATTTGCCTCTTGATTGAAACAAAATCATTCTTCTTCCAATTTTTTTATAAGGTAAAAACATTATTCCATTTTTCTCAGGAAAAAAGCGAGCATATCTTCTTTGTATGTTTTTGAGAAAACAAGGGTATCATGTTACAAACTTTGCGAGAAAAACAAAAGTATCAAGTTACAACTGTTGGTGATGAAAAACTAAAATTATCGCGTTTGCCAATTCAACGTATTAATGAATTTAGAATGAACGAAATTCAACGTAAAACACCACAGTAAAATTTAAAACCGTCTTGACAAACAGTAATTGTAAGTTATTTTTGGGCCTTGAACTAGCAAGTTACATACAAGCAGCAGATGACTCAAAACGTATTTACAGTCCTGCATAACACTCTGCACTATCTGAGATTGTCTCACTAGTTTAGTATGTAAAGGATGGCAAGATGAATAGAGCAGATGTTGGTGTTTGTCTCTAGGTTTGGTGTAGAGGTCAGTGGATATACTGCCGTCGTTAGTCAGAGCCACTAACGTCAAGAAAAGTTGTGTTAGTAGAAGAGTGTGAACTGGTGAACTTAATGATGGAGTGAATGTTGTTAAGATAATCGATGAAAATTTTTAGGTTATCCAGACCTTCGGTCTAGATCATAACAATATCATTGATATATCGTACCCAAGTGTGGGGTTGAAATTGGGCATTTTGCAAAGCCTTGGCTTCGAAATAACCCAGAAAAAGTTTAGCATAAGAGGGGCTATTTTAATACCCACGGACTCATGGTGGTGCCGTGGATTTGAAGATAGTGACTATCATTAAAAGAGAAATTATTCACGGTGAGAATCAAGCGAATGAGGTCACAGAGTGTGCCAGTAGGAATAGTATTATGAGAGGAAGTAAGTAAAAAATTTTCACAAGCATTAATACCTTCATTTTGTGGGATATTAGAATAAAATGATAAAACATCAAGTGTACTTAGCAAGGAATTAGCGGGTAAATTACCCATTGCAAGTGGTTTGTTAAGGAAGTCATTAGTGTCCTTAACAAAGGACGGCAGTCTATAACTTAAGGTTGAAGGTGGTAGTCAACGAAGTGGGACATATGTTCAGTGGGATGGCTATTCATGAAACAGTAGCCGGTGTCTTGGATTACCCGGTTTATGTACTTTGCACGGGTATAGAATATAAAATCGTCCTGGTTTAACTGTATAAGGTATTGTTTAGTTTTGTGGTTTCTGAGTTTGTCCTTATGCATTCTGTTAACCCTTTAGTGCCCAAGGGGTCTCCCCTTGACGAGTAAAATCGTCTGGCGTTAGACAGAGTAAAATCTATAAGTCACTATTGGGCATTAAAGGTTAAGGTAATTCCTTAGTATTGCATTGCGCATCCCTACTGCGCACGATTTTCGCGTAATCAGCGCGCGCGCACGAGCACGAGCAAAACTAAGCTCGATAACGGAATAAATTCTCTTTTTCTCTTAAACGAGCACGGTGACCCCCGATTTTTCTTTTAAGCATTTGCTAAGAACAGC
>JAHPZR010008700.1:0-26882 GCA_019787425.1 Platygyra sinensis | reverse complement strand
AAAGTCAATTTCACAAGAATGGAGTCGCAGTTAGACTCGCTTTGAAACAGAGGCACAAGGGAACTCGGAAATGGCCTATTACAAACCTCGGCCTTACTAGAAGAATATCTTGCTCTGAATTACGATAAGTGATTCCGCTGTTGTCGTGTTTATCGTATTTCTATTTACTTTCTGTTTATCTTGGTCTAACGAACGTCTTTTAAACGTGTAGTGCAAAACTCTACCTAAGTTATCAAAGTGTTGTTTTACGTTAGCGCAGTAAGGGGAACTAAACCTTTTGGATGATCAGAAAAGACCACTGATCAGGTGATCAAATCGGCAAAGTACAGGAAGGGGGAGCAATGGGGCGTGGGCGGAAAGGGATGGAAAGAAAGCTGTCCACAAGTTCTGTCGTTAGTTTTATTCTCGGCCTTTGTATTTTTTGCCTCTCTTTTTTATTTGCTATGTTGAGCGGTTTTTTTTTTTTGTTTTGTTTGTTTGTTTGTTTGTTTTTTCTGTGCATAGTCCAACGAAAGGGTGGTGAAACGAAGCATTGACTTAACCTCGCATTTACCTTCTATTAATGGGACAGGTATTCCATTCAGATGCTCTCCCCACATCTCCCCCGGACCGTGGCGTCTTTCTCAGTGGCTTGAAGCTCACCGGTGCATCATGGGACCTTGTGCGTGGTTATATCATTGAGCCAAATGAGTCACGTGATATTTATGATCTGCCAATCGTGTGGCTTAAACCACTAGAGGTTGTAAGGTCACGCGTGCCCTCAGCAAAAGTCGAGAAACAAGAAAGGGAAATGCCTTTGTTCGATTGCCCTTTACTCGTAGGTGGAGACTGGGGCGGAGATGTTACCACGTTGGTTACCAGTCTCCCGCTGCGGACTTCCGTCCCTGAGGGAAGGCTCAAGCAGCGAAGGGTTGCAGTCTTATCGCTGTTATGTTAAAAAAGTTAACTTAATTTTCCTGTCAAGACCGGTTTAGTCTGTATTTATCTTAATACTTAGTAAATTTTTAGCCAGGCAAACAATTACTAGTGACGTGTTGAAGAGTGAGCTATAAAATCTATGTATTGTTTATTGAACTACGTGTACATGGCATATAAGTCAGTAACGCTGCTGTATTCTGTGTTTTCAAAACTGATATCACCATTTCAGTAACTATTCCATGATCAGTGAGCCCATTGAAAATTATCATCGTGAGGAATCTTTGGGGGAACTGTGTAAAGAATCAAATTCTCTGTAAATGATTAACCCACGGAGAAAAAGTGTTGTAACATAGCCTCCTAATTTGTAACTAAAATAGGGTTTGCGTCTTGTTAGCAGGCTACAAATAAATTATTTTTATTCAAATCAGCTTTGCCCTGGTTGCTAAGCACACTTTTCATTTCTCGCATAAATCAGGGACGGATTTAGAGGGGACGAAACGGTTAACAATCTCCTCGTAACATTGTCCGTGTGGACAGAAAATGCGTCAGATATCCATTCGAATTTGTCCCTCCAGTTCCCGCAGCAAGGCTCTCGAAACATCAAGAGGTATTTATTCAGAGCCACTTATGCTGTTTTTATTCATAGGATAACAGCCATTAAAAAAAACGTGGCGTTAGAATTATTGTTGATCTCTGTAATAACATTATTTTACTGGCGAATTGGCGTCTGTTTCCATCGAGATGTCGAGGAAATATTTATCATGTAAGCTTTCGAAGAAAAATTGATTCAAATTCAGAAATATTAATCAGTAGTGCTTACCAGTAGAGCATTTTGCTATACCCGGCTGTGTGAAACTTGTAAAAATAACTTGACTTTCCTTGCTTAATGATTTAGTATTTTATTGAAAACCACGAACCTCCTTGTAGTCCCCTCCGCAGCCGTTTTTTGGGATGTCACGCAACGCTCCCCCCAAACACGCACACATTTAGTTCGTTACTTGCAGGTTTTGGTACAGGGAGAGCACCTTTCTAAAAGAAAGAGGCATCTGTCAATCTCAGTAGGAAGTGACCTCCAAGAAGCAGATTATAACGATGATGTGAAACCTCAGCCATTGTACCCACTGAAAAAAACAATCCAAGCTTCCTCAGACATTTCAAGATAGTTCAGCACGAGTGTACAAGAGGAGATCAGCATCAGAGAGTTTGAAATGCCGCTATTGGGAAACATTGTCTTGCAAGGACAGTTCATGGCGGCTAGTGCGATGTATGGTTGTTTTATGACTATGTCTGGTAGCTTCTGTTTAAATACTAAGTAACCAGCGATCAGGCGTCCTCTCTTTTTCGCGGCGGGAAGGTACGCCTGATACAATTACCTGACTATTTGTCTGTTGCTAGTCCAGAAACTGGACTTTTCTCTGATTGGTCAAGAAACAAAAAGGTAATTAGAACTAAGCCATGATTGGTTTCCTGTGTGGCAGTGTGATTTTCGGGGAAAGAAATGGCGTCTGACGAGGCGAGCGAAGAGCAGGCGCGGATCCATGCCGGTTTCCACCGTTTTACGGAAATCGGTCAGAATTTTCATAATAATAAAAAAAATTAATATGTAAAATTAATATAAAATTAATAATCTGACGTGTTGACTTCTCCCTCCTGGAGAGATGTTTATTTACATAAGTTTTTGAGAAAGACAAGGTTATTTTGATATTGTTGAATGCGTTAGATCTTGTCATTTGGTTCACTGTTTGCGGGCGTTCCACTTTTGCATCCTTCAGCTTCATACCAGCCTGCAAACAAGCCGTAACGTGATCCTTCTTGGATGCCCAGGCTCTGGTAAATCCACCATATACACCACGCTAGCAGGCGTGCTTAACGCCATGAATAGTCAAACAAGTCAACCAGTTGTAAAACACCGCAGACAGGATAGGAAAATAAGCACTTCCCTTAGATCTGCTTCTAAAGTGCCAGTTGAAGATGTCAAAGAAGCGGTTTGGCTGCGTGTAGATCTATCAGTGGTGTTTCCAGAATCATTAACTTGTGAAGAGGTGGGTCTTTTAGCGGTTATGATAAGTTATGGTCAAAGTTTAATTTTGCCTGGGAAGGATAATGTGCTCTAAGTTTTTGCGTTAAAATACCTAAATTGGTAGGTTTTGGAGGGACTGCTTTCCGTTAATATCTGCTAAATAATAGAACAACCCGTGCTTTCTAGGTCGGGTGATAGTTCTCTTCACTCCCCATTCACTATCGCCAGTCAACTATCAAATGACCAGAGACTGTAAAAGAGTTGTGCACATGATATGCCTGTCCAAAGTTTTAACAAGTTCAAATTAGGCGACAGGCGATTACAACTCACAAGCGTTTCGGTGGTAAGGCCATTCTGAGATCTCTCGGCATTAAATTCAGATTTAGCTCGGGAAGAACACGGCAAAATACCCTCGAGACAAACACAGAGAAAAGTGGCGATAAAAAAAGAGACGAGCAGAGGGCGTTAACTTGTAATTAGGAATTCACTTTATTCTTTATTCACTTTAAGAAAACTACAAATAATTGAAGCAAGTTGTCAAGAGAACGGCTATACTTCAACGGTTCCTTAATGTTAAACTACAGTACGTTGAATCAAATAAATAGCATTATTATCCAACTGCACTTCGCAGAGTACAAATAACGCTCAAGACGAGTACAAATATCACGCGGTATTTGTACTCCAGAGTACCGGTTAGACAGGTTTCCTGCCGTTGACCAATCAGTTGGCTGGATTTCTCGCGCCAATCTCCGTTCCGCTCCGCATACTTCTGTCACGCATTCCCTATAAATAAATATCCACGAAATTCGCTCGCACAAACATACCAATTTGGCTTGTTGGATAATAAATCTCTTATTAGACATTTTGTTGTGTAGTATCGCTGAGAATTTTTACTCGTTGTTTGTATTTTGACTCGCCCTACGGGCTCGCCAAAATACGGCACAACTCGTAAAAATACTCAGCGATACTACACAACAAAACGTCTAATAAGATATATATATTGAAATAAATACTATTTACACGGTTTATATGACGGTCGATGACGGTCGGACAATTCCCATGAATGAAAATTACAAAAGTCGAATTTACGAGATAACTAAGGTTGATGCCAAATGAATTGTCAAAAGGAGGTTAAGAAACTGTTCTGTGAAGTTTCTTTGTAAAGCTTTTGAATCAAACACAAGCATTTTAGATAAATAAATCAATTAATTGCAAGATTAAACTTCTATATAAATATAAAATCATTACAAGTGGAAGTTTCATACAGACTACAAAATAATTGTAAACTCAGTATTCAAAGAGAGGTTTAAAACCGTTGTGCAAAGTTTCTTAAGGCTATAGTGTATATTGAATGCTATCCAAAGCAGTTTTAAAAGAATGTTTTTTACAAGTTTCAGTTTGACTGATCCTCTCGCCTCAGTTATGAAGTATTATCAATTACTGTGCTGTTTTTTTTTAAGTCATTTATCTAAAGAGAGTCTTAAGTCCTATGCGATAATTTCTATTGAAAATTAAACAGATACAAGGATTCATGGCACAGTTTATGCGAACCATTAAAAAGGCCAAAAGGGTAAAGTATCTGAAGCCACAAGACCATATGTCCGATACAAAGAAGACGAGAAACCAGTAGATACAGTAAGGCAGCCAGCATACTGCACACCCTAACGCAATAGCAATGGCCATTTTTAACACATTTCGTTCCCTTTGTTGGCGTTGTTGTTCTGCGTTAACCGATTGCTCGCCTGGAATCTTCCGTAGCTTGAGCTTTATATAGATGGTAATGTAAAGTATGACTATCGACACAAAGGGGATAAAAAAGAATATGATCAAAATTGGCACGAAGTAATTATGATAAGATGAGGATTCTCTAAAGACTTCTTTCCAACCGTGTCGCAGCCTGCACACCAACCCTCCTGGATATTCAACGTCAAGTTTGAAGGCGAAGAGATATGGAGAAAAGAAAGCCATCGCGATGATCCAAGTGGTGAGAATGAAGAAAGGGCACAGCTTTGAACTGATGAGCGGAGAACGGAGGGGAAATACCACAGCTCCAAAACGATCCACTGCTATCATAACCAGACTCTGAATAGATACAACCAAGGAGACACTTGGTAAGAAGTTTACCAGCTTACATAAGGCCTGGCCAAGAGGACCACCGATTAGCCAGGACTTTATGAAGAGCCGTTGAATATCCGTGGGAATCAAGAAAATCGGGATCACGAGATCGGACATGGCCATGTTGACTATTAAAAAGTTGATGGGTTTTCTCATGGTTTTCGTCTTGTAGACAATTATTCCGATGACAGTGTTCCCAGCCAGCGAAACAAGAATAATCAGGCAGTAAGCAAAGGTGTTTCCTAATTTTTCTGCTGTAGGATTCAAGTAACAGCTCCATGGCTGTGTTCCATTCATTGTATTGTTCAAGTCTTGTGACATAGTCGTTCAGTTTCTAGTTTTCTGCTCTTCCACTCACGAATAATCTTGTTTGATCAAATTCAGGAAGAACGTCGTCTATTTATGTTCCCGCCCGACAGCGGAATAAATATTTTCCTTCATTATTGCGGACTAAATATTTGCCTTCAATATTTTCCATTCATATTTGGCTGTCATTCGCGCAAATAATTACCTAGAAATTTGGCATGTTTTACGAGACTATCCGGAGACTGCTCCTTGTCGATGTTTAAATTTAAAAATTTTAATGCTCAATGCAATGACAACGGCAACAACCTGATCAACGGTTGCCTCGCAAAGGTGTTATATGACTGTTTATCCTGTAAAGTGATGAGTATCCAAGTCAGCCTTTTCAAGAAAGAAACTCCTGCATATGACTTCTTCAACTGCTAATATTTTGAGGATTACTTTCAAATCACCGAGAGTCAGTTTCTTCAAAAAGCGTTTGCACTTGTCTGCCAAAAAAAAGGGATCTGGAGACGGGAGAGCGGAGGGCGTGTAGTTTGTTTTTCTCATAATAAAGATGATGTCAATCAAGGAAAATTTTGCTTACTTGCTTTCTTGTTTATCCCCATTCTAAAAGCTCCCACCATATTTTAGGGGCAGGATACTTTACCTGTATGTGCCTTTCATGATTGCTTTGAATTTTGCTCGGCGATATTCATGCATTTCATATCAGTTACTTGTGCGGCACACACATTGTTTTTTATATGGCTTGTTATCAAGGAAGAATTTCTCTAGTATTATACCTCGTGGTTTTAGATTTCTCTCTCGGAGTTTCCGACTTTAGCCGACACGCCTTAAATTCAGCCTAGATCATGTTTTCTTCACTTTGAGAGAATTTTCGGCCTAACGTGAAGTGTTTTAAGGTATGCCATTCTAAACTATCGTAGTTTATTAAGGTGGCTCAAAACAGTTTCCTGCACTTTCCAAGACGTAGATTTTGATGGGTCGTAATTACCACTCTTTATCAATTGATGTTACAATCATGGTATCAAAAAACTGCCCAATCGCTGGAGAACACGTTGGTATTATTTTCGTGACACAATAGGTTACCATAGCAACACTATGACCTGCTAAAGACACCCTTAATTTCAGCTTCAAGCGCTTATATTTCGAAAATGGCACGGTGAAATTTTTTCTTATTCTAGAATTTTGATAAGCAGGATAAGATGCAACTTTTGGCAAAGTTTAAAACAATTATGTAGGTGGCGTTCAGAGCCACCTTAACTTTTCGAAAATATAAGGTGGCTCTGAACGCCACCTACAGAATTTTTTTAAACTTTGCCAAAAGTTGCACCTAATCATGCTTAGCAAATGTTGATAATATAAAAAAAAATTCACCGTGCCGTTTTTGAATTATAAGCCCCTAAAGCTGTAATTAAGGGTGTATTTAGCAGGTCATACTGTTGCTATGGTAACCTATTATGTTATGAAAAGGACAACGACGTGTTCACCAATAGTTAGGCAGTTTTTTGATACCATGATTGTAGCATCAAGTGATAAAGAGTGGCTATAACGACGAATCAAAATGCAAGTGCTTGAAACTGTTTTGAGCCACCTGAAGCAACTCAAGAACACCTGGAAGATTTGCAATGATGATGTGTTATAAAGTATCCCACGTGATAACATCGCGCAAATGATTGACGGAAGCTTCCTGTTTATATGTGGCTCCTACACAGTCAACAATTATTAAACATCGAGTCAATTGGGGGTCAGTGGCTAAATATTTTTTCATTTTCTCAGAAGCCTAAGCCAACAAAAACTTTAAAACATCTGATTAAACAATAACACATCAGAGAGTAGTTATATTGCAGAGTATATTATTTCGATTCATTTGAGTTCCCAATAAAGCCACTGCCACCTGTCGCATTTAAGATATTCTATCATTTCCAAACTGGTAGTTAATTAAAAATTATTTCCCCAAAGTGAAAGTAAATATCCACCACTTCCACCGACACTGAGGTGAATAATTGTTTTAGTATATACCACAAGCTGAATAGTTAGCGGACCAAATATTAACTTTATTTGTGAAAATATATCGACAAAAACCATGTTGTTTTTCCGCGGCTGCTCGGAGGTGAATAGTACTTGGCTAATCACCTCCGAGCAAGCCAATCAGAGCGCGCGAAAAGTACTTTTCACTTGTGTGGTATATACTAATATAATTGCTACGATATGGTAGATGTCTGGGAAGGTGTGTTGTATTCGGTTGTCCGTCTGCAAAAATTTATCAGCAGTACTCTTCAGTTTACAGTCCTGAACCCCGAATTAAAAGCTTGATTTTATGGTCTTTCAGTCGATAATTGCTCCATTTATCGGCTACAACTGCGAAAAATTGTGCTGCAAGTAAACACCAAGCTGGTGAGCTAAACAGTTGAACATGGCAGGCTTGTACACCTTAACCATGCCAATGAGATTATTTTGTCTCAATGAACCGTCCGAAAAAATAATTTCTAAAACCATTTCAAGGAAAGAAGGCCAGATCTGATCTGTATTTCCCTCCGCTTTAGAAATCCTTGTTAAAACACGAATTTCTTTTCCACACGCGTTGCTTTCTTTCAGAATCGCCGCTCTAGATATTCACTGGCAATATGTGTATGTGTCACTGAATCACAGTCACAAGAGGGTTTACTGGTATACTACATATAACTGAACTAATTGGTCGTGTCGTGAAACCAAAAATTTGACGTAAAATAAATTTGTTGTGTCTTCGGTAACATACACACGCCTCACATCATATTTTTTCCAGAAAACCTGTTACCATGGCAACGATATAACGCATTCAGTTGCACCCCCAAAATCGAAAGCTATGGTGTTATTAAGAGAACGGGTCGGTGAAATCTTCTCCAAAACTCCTATATTACATGTTATTAGGAATGATCGTCAAAATATGTAATTTTAAAAAATTTCTGTAAGACAGAAGAAAGTGAAAACCTAATTTTCGACCATTGCTTTTTAAAGTTGTTTCCACCTACATAATTTTTTAAAAATTGGTATATATACGCATCCGATTGATCTTAGTTGTCACCAAAAATTTGAAAAAAATACACCGACTGGAAGCGAAAATATTAGCGCACGAAGTTGGAAAATATGAAGTCACAGTCGACTAGATTCCACTTTACGCATGCGCGAAGTTGTTCACGCGCGCTCAATCGAGTTCCTACGCGTGCGAAACGACCGGCTTCCATCCGGACGTATTCTTTGTGACAAGATCGTTTTACGGGTTACAAGAAAAGTAACCAAAACCAATTTGGGAAAGCTTTGCCGTTCACATTTGCATTAACGTTTTAAAAGATCTATTTTCTCTACTTTTCTCTCTCTGATTTTGATTCATTCCGCTGTCGCGTGCATTATAGTAATGGCGTGTGTAGATTGCGCGCGCGTAGAGCTAAAAACCCTTTCGAGCCTCCTTAAATTAACATACTAAAGTTGATGATTAAGTGTCGGCTTTTCCCATTGAATATGGATGGCTTCTTTTATCTTAAGTTGGAAGGTGGTGGAAGCGTGTTCAGAATTTTGCAAATGTTTAAAAATGTGCGAGGTCCTATCACTGTTTTTTCATCTTTTAAAATCGGCAGCATGTTCAGGCTGTAGTGCCTGTCATGTCGGCGAAACTACCCGACATTTTTCAACGCGCGTACGTGAGCACATTTACAGTGATAGGACTTCGCACAGTTTTAAACATTTGCAAAATTCTGAACATTGCCGCACCTTATGCTCTTATAACTGTTTTAGCATCCTAGATCACGCTTCCACCACCTTCCAATTTAAGATAAAAGAAGCCATCCATATTCATTGGGAAAAGCCGACACTTAATCATCAACTTTACCATGTTAATTTAAAAACTTTCTTTGTAATAGTTTACATCGTCATGCTTCCTTTTGTTATTATAGTGAATTAGCAGTTTGGTTCACATTACATATTTATTCAACTTTGTACTTTGTGATTTAACTGAAAATGACAAAAGTTTCTGTCGAAATATGCATTTCAATTTAAAAAGTGTGGTGTTATTTCTTAAAATAGTTTACCAGGTAAATCTAAAATTAACATATGGCAACTGTGTTGCTTGTGCAAATATCATCTAAACAGTGACATGCTCCTAAGTTTGTTTTCATATTTTGTTTTTGGCTGATTAGATCTCCTGTAGATCCTACTTTGGCAGAGTTTATCGCATGCGGTCCTTTGCAGTTTCTCGTTTCTCATTGCTTCTAACGATTCGCAGTTGGCCTGCAATGCATGTTCATGTTTTAACTGTATGCGACTCATCTACAACACAAGCCAAACCAAACTGCTACTGAAAGTAACATTTGTTTTTCTTCAGTGAATGTAGAAATCGGTTGTCTGTGGCACTTTCCGCCAATGCATAGACAATGTCTTCCAAACAAACTAGCTTCTGAGCCAAATTACAGGCACTGAAATTATTGGCCTCGACCTCCATAATCTGATCGTTAATAATTCTGAAAAGACTGAGGGATACGATGCATAATTTCCAGCTCTTTTCGCGAGCAACATAAGAAGCTGAAAAATGAGAATCTTTCCATAGCCTGTAGGTAAAACGGCTAAATTTTTTTTTTTTTTCAAAAAAAAAAATGTTTAATGGCTATGCTTCGAGCCTTCGTTTTAACTTTATTTGGCATTCACGTTAACCAGCTGTTTCCATATTAAGATGGGCGAGCATTTTCTGTATCGTGGTAATTACAGCGGCGCTCTTCATTTACATCTAGAAGAGACAGAAAAAGTTGATCACACGTAATAATGAATTATGTCTAAAGGATGAAAGAACTAAGTACTAAACAAATTTAAGACATTTTACAGCGCTTTCAGGTTGGGTTGAAACATCTTCATCAGACAATAACAATATCAATAGTAAAAGAAGTTTTATTTTGGGAACATAAATGAGGAGCGGTCGCTTATGATCAATCTTCGAGCGAAAAGCAGAAAAAAACGAGTGGGGAAATATGACGGAGTGAGGCGTGTGTATGTTACCGAAGACACAACAAATTTATTTTACGTCAAATTTTTGGTTTCACGACACGACCAATTAGTTCAGTTATATGTAGTATACCAGTAAACCCTCTTGTGACTGTGATTCAGTGACACATACACATATTGCCAGTGAATATCTAGAGCGGCGATTCTGAAAGAAAGCAACGCGTGTGGAAAAGAAATTCGTGTTTTAACAAGGATTTCTAAAGCGGAGGGAAATACAGATCAGATCTGGCCTTCTTTCCTTGAAATGGTTTTAGAAATTATTTTTTCGGACGGTTCATTGAGACAAAATAATCTCATTGGCATGGTTAAGGTGTACAAGCCTGCCATGTTCAACTGTTTAGCTCACCAGCTTGGTGTTTACTTGCAGCACAATTTTTCGCAGTTGTAGCCGATAAATGGAGCAATTATCGACTGAAAGACCATAAAATCAAGCTTTTAATTCGGGGTTCAGGACTGTAAACTGAAGAGTACTGCTGATAAATTTTTGCAGACGGACAACCGAATACAACACACCTTCCCAGACATCTACCATATCGTAGCAATTATATTAGTATATACCACACAAGTGAAAAGTACTTTTCGCGCGCTCTGATTGGCTTGCTCGGAGGTGATTAGCCAAGTACTATTCACCTCCGAGCAGCCGCGGAAAAACAACATGGTTTTTGTCGATATATTTTCACAAATAAAGTTAATATTTGGTCCGCTAACTATTCAGCTTGTGGTATATACTAAAACAATTATTCACCTCAGTGTCGGTGGAAGTGGTGGATATTTACTTTCACTTTGGGGAAATAATTTTTAATTAACTACCAGTTTGGAAATGATAGAATATCTTAAATGCGACAGGTGGCAGTGGCTTTATTGGGAACTCAAATGAATCGAAATAATATACTCTGCAATATAACTACTCTCTGATGTGTTATTGTTTAATCAGATGTTTTAAAGTTTTTGTTGGCTTAGGCTTCTGAGAAAATGAAAAAATATTTAGCCACTGACCCCCAATTGACTCGATGTTTAATAATTGTTGACTGTGTAGGAGCCACATATAAACAGGAAGCTTCCGTCAATCATTTGCGCGATGTTATCACGTGGGATACTTTATAACACATCATCATTGCAAATCTTCCAGGTGTTCTTGAGTTGCTTCAGGTGGCTCAAAACAGTTTCAAGCACTTGCATTTTGATTCGTCGTTATAGCCACTCTTTATCACTTGATGCTACAATCATGGTATCAAAAAACTGCCTAACTATTGGTGAACACGTCGTTGTCCTTTTCATAACATAATAGGTTACCATAGCAACAGTATGACCTGCTAAATACACCCTTAATTACAGCTTTAGGGGCTTATAATTCAAAAACGGCACGGTGAATTTTTTTTTATATTATCAACATTTGCTAAGCATGATTAGGTGCAACTTTTGGCAAAGTTTAAAAAAATTCTGTAGGTGGCGTTCAGAGCCACCTTATATTTTCGAAAAGTTAAGGTGGCTCTGAACGCCACCTACATAATTGTTTTAAACTTTGCCAAAAGTTGCATCTTATCCTGCTTATCAAAATTCTAGAATAAGAAAAAATTTCACCGTGCCATTTTCGAAATATAAGCGCTTGAAGCTGAAATTAAGGGTGTCTTTAGCAGGTCATAGTGTTGCTATGGTAACCTATTGTGTCACGAAAATAATACCAACGTGTTCTCCAGCGATTGGGCAGTTTTTTGATACCATGATTGTAACATCAATTGATAAAGAGTGGTAATTACGACCCATCAAAATCTACGTCTTGGAAAGTGCAGGAAACTGTTTTGAGCCACCTTAATAAACTACGATAGTTTAGAATGGCATACCTTAAAACACTTCACGTTAGGCCGAAAATTCTCTCAAAGTGAAGAAAACATGATCTAGGCTGAATTTAAGGCGTGTCGGCTAAAGTCGGAAACTCCGAGAGAGAAATCTAAAACCACGAGGTATAATACTAGAGAAATTCTTCCTTGATAACAAGCCATATAAAAAACAATGTGTGTGCCGCACAAGTAACTGATATGAAATGCATGAATATCGCCGAGCAAAATTCAAAGCAATCATGAAAGGCACATACAGGTAAAGTATCCTGCCCCTAAAATATGGTGGGAGCTTTTAGAATGGGGATAAACAAGAAAGCAAGTAAGCAAAATTTTCCTTGATTGACATCATCTTTATTATGAGAAAAACAAACTACACGCCCTCCGCTCTCCCGTCTCCAGATCCCTTTTTTTTGGCAGACAAGTGCAAACGCTTTTTGAAGAAACTGACTCTCGGTGATTTGAAAGTAATCCTCAAAATATTAGCAGTTGAAGAAGTCATATGCAGGAGTTTCTTTCTTGAAAAGGCTGACTTGGATACTCATCACTTTACAGGATAAACAGTCATATAACACCTTTGCGAGGCAACCGTTGATCAGGTTGTTGCCGTTGTCATTGCATTGAGCATTAAAATTTTTAAATTTAAACATCGACAAGGAGCAGTCTCCGGATAGTCTCGTAAAACATGCCAAATTTCTAGGTAATTATTTGCGCGAATGACAGCCAAATATGAATGGAAAATATTGAAGGCAAATATTTAGTCCGCAATAATGAAGGAAAATATTTATTCCGCTGTCGGGCGGGAACATAAATAGACGACGTTCTTCCTGAATTTGATCAAAC
The DNA here is from genome assembly GCA_019787425.1 of Platygyra sinensis. NCBI lineage: Eukaryota > Metazoa > Cnidaria > Anthozoa > Scleractinia > Merulinidae > Platygyra > Platygyra sinensis. Next base: position 13,820 of record JAHPZR010008700.1, on the reverse strand, counting down.
AAGATTATTCGTGAGTGGAAGAGCAGAAAACTAGAAACTGAACGACTATGTCACAAGACTTGAACAATACAATGAATGGAACACAGCCATGGAGCTGTTACTTGAATCCTACAGCAGAAAAATTAGGAAACACCTTTGCTTACTGCCTGATTATTCTTGTTTCGCTGGCTGGGAACACTGTCATCGGAATAATTGTCTACAAGACGAAAACCATGAGAAAACCCATCAACTTTTTAATAGTCAACATGGCCATGTCCGATCTCGTGATCCCGATTTTCTTGATTCCCACGGATATTCAACGGCTCTTCATAAAGTCCTGGCTAATCGGTGGTCCTCTTGGCCAGGCCTTATGTAAGCTGGTAAACTTCTTACCAAGTGTCTCCTTGGTTGTATCTATTCAGAGTCTGGTTATGATAGCAGTGGATCGTTTTGGAGCTGTGGTATTTCCCCTCCGTTCTCCGCTCATCAGTTCAAAGCTGTGCCCTTTCTTCATTCTCACCACTTGGATCATCGCGATGGCTTTCTTTTCTCCATATCTCTTCGCCTTCAAACTTGACGTTGAATATCCAGGAGGGTTGGTGTGCAGGCTGCGACACGGTTGGAAAGAAGTCTTTAGAGAATCCTCATCTTATCATAATTACTTCGTGCCAATTTTGATCATATTCTTTTTTATCCCCTTTGTGTCGATAGTCATACTTTACATTACCATCTATATAAAGCTCAAGCTACGGAAGATTCCAGGCGAGCAATCGGTTAACGCAGAACAACAACGCCAACAAAGGGAACGAAATGTGTTAAAAATGGCCATTGCTATTGCGTTAGGGTGTGCAGTATGCTGGCTGCCTTACTGTATCTACTGGTTTCTCGTCTTCTTTGTATCGGACATATGGTCTTGTGGCTTCAGATACTTTACCCTTTTGGCCTTTTTAATGGTTCGCATAAACTGTGCCATGAATCCTTGTATCTGTTTAATTTTCAATAGAAATTATCGCATAGGACTTAAGACTCTCTTTAGATAAATGACTTAAAAAAAAACAGCACAGTAATTGATAATACTTCATAACTGAGGCGAGAGGATCAGTCAAACTGAAACTTGTAAAAAACATTCTTTTAAAACTGCTTTGGATAGCATTCAATATACACTATAGCCTTAAGAAACTTTGCACAACGGTTTTAAACCTCTCTTTGAATACTGAGTTTACAATTATTTTGTAGTCTGTATGAAACTTCCACTTGTAATGATTTTATATTTATATAGAAGTTTAATCTTGCAATTAATTGATTTATTTATCTAAAATGCTTGTGTTTGATTCAAAAGCTTTACAAAGAAACTTCACAGAACAGTTTCTTAACCTCCTTTTGACAATTCATTTGGCATCAACCTTAGTTATCTCGTAAATTCGACTTTTGTAATTTTCATTCATGGGAATTGTCCGACCGTCATCGACCGTCATATAAACCGTGTAAATAGTATTTATTTCAATATATATATCTTATTAGACGTTTTGTTGTGTAGTATCGCTGAGTATTTTTACGAGTTGTGCCGTATTTTGGCGAGCCCGTAGGGCGAGTCAAAATACAAACAACGAGTAAAAATTCTCAGCGATACTACACAACAAAATGTCTAATAAGAGATTTATTATCCAACAAGCCAAATTGGTATGTTTGTGCGAGCGAATTTCGTGGATATTTATTTATAGGGAATGCGTGACAGAAGTATGCGGAGCGGAACGGAGATTGGCGCGAGAAATCCAGCCAACTGATTGGTCAACGGCAGGAAACCTGTCTAACCGGTACTCTGGAGTACAAATACCGCGTGATATTTGTACTCGTCTTGAGCGTTATTTGTACTCTGCGAAGTGCAGTTGGATAATAATGCTATTTATTTGATTCAACGTACTGTAGTTTAACATTAAGGAACCGTTGAAGTATAGCCGTTCTCTTGACAACTTGCTTCAATTATTTGTAGTTTTCTTAAAGTGAATAAAGAATAAAGTGAATTCCTAATTACAAGTTAACGCCCTCTGCTCGTCTCTTTTTTTATCGCCACTTTTCTCTGTGTTTGTCTCGAGGGTATTTTGCCGTGTTCTTCCCGAGCTAAATCTGAATTTAATGCCGAGAGATCTCAGAATGGCCTTACCACCGAAACGCTTGTGAGTTGTAATCGCCTGTCGCCTAATTTGAACTTGTTAAAACTTTGGACAGGCATATCATGTGCACAACTCTTTTACAGTCTCTGGTCATTTGATAGTTGACTGGCGATAGTGAATGGGGAGTGAAGAGAACTATCACCCGACCTAGAAAGCACGGGTTGTTCTATTATTTAGCAGATATTAACGGAAAGCAGTCCCTCCAAAACCTACCAATTTAGGTATTTTAACGCAAAAACTTAGAGCACATTATCCTTCCCAGGCAAAATTAAACTTTGACCATAACTTATCATAACCGCTAAAAGACCCACCTCTTCACAAGTTAATGATTCTGGAAACACCACTGATAGATCTACACGCAGCCAAACCGCTTCTTTGACATCTTCAACTGGCACTTTAGAAGCAGATCTAAGGGAAGTGCTTATTTTCCTATCCTGTCTGCGGTGTTTTACAACTGGTTGACTTGTTTGACTATTCATGGCGTTAAGCACGCCTGCTAGCGTGGTGTATATGGTGGATTTACCAGAGCCTGGGCATCCAAGAAGGATCACGTTACGGCTTGTTTGCAGGCTGGTATGAAGCTGAAGGATGCAAAAGTGGAACGCCCGCAAACAGTGAACCAAATGACAAGATCTAACGCATTCAACAATATCAAAATAACCTTGTCTTTCTCAAAAACTTATGTAAATAAACATCTCTCCAGGAGGGAGAAGTCAACACGTCAGATTATTAATTTTATATTAATTTTACATATTAATTTTTTTTATTATTATGAAAATTCTGACCGATTTCCGTAAAACGGTGGAAACCGGCATGGATCCGCGCCTGCTCTTCGCTCGCCTCGTCAGACGCCATTTCTTTCCCCGAAAATCACACTGCCACACAGGAAACCAATCATGGCTTAGTTCTAATTACCTTTTTGTTTCTTGACCAATCAGAGAAAAGTCCAGTTTCTGGACTAGCAACAGACAAATAGTCAGGTAATTGTATCAGGCGTACCTTCCCGCCGCGAAAAAGAGAGGACGCCTGATCGCTGGTTACTTAGTATTTAAACAGAAGCTACCAGACATAGTCATAAAACAACCATACATCGCACTAGCCGCCATGAACTGTCCTTGCAAGACAATGTTTCCCAATAGCGGCATTTCAAACTCTCTGATGCTGATCTCCTCTTGTACACTCGTGCTGAACTATCTTGAAATGTCTGAGGAAGCTTGGATTGTTTTTTTCAGTGGGTACAATGGCTGAGGTTTCACATCATCGTTATAATCTGCTTCTTGGAGGTCACTTCCTACTGAGATTGACAGATGCCTCTTTCTTTTAGAAAGGTGCTCTCCCTGTACCAAAACCTGCAAGTAACGAACTAAATGTGTGCGTGTTTGGGGGGAGCGTTGCGTGACATCCCAAAAAACGGCTGCGGAGGGGACTACAAGGAGGTTCGTGGTTTTCAATAAAATACTAAATCATTAAGCAAGGAAAGTCAAGTTATTTTTACAAGTTTCACACAGCCGGGTATAGCAAAATGCTCTACTGGTAAGCACTACTGATTAATATTTCTGAATTTGAATCAATTTTTCTTCGAAAGCTTACATGATAAATATTTCCTCGACATCTCGATGGAAACAGACGCCAATTCGCCAGTAAAATAATGTTATTACAGAGATCAACAATAATTCTAACGCCACGTTTTTTTTAATGGCTGTTATCCTATGAATAAAAACAGCATAAGTGGCTCTGAATAAATACCTCTTGATGTTTCGAGAGCCTTGCTGCGGGAACTGGAGGGACAAATTCGAATGGATATCTGACGCATTTTCTGTCCACACGGACAATGTTACGAGGAGATTGTTAACCGTTTCGTCCCCTCTAAATCCGTCCCTGATTTATGCGAGAAATGAAAAGTGTGCTTAGCAACCAGGGCAAAGCTGATTTGAATAAAAATAATTTATTTGTAGCCTGCTAACAAGACGCAAACCCTATTTTAGTTACAAATTAGGAGGCTATGTTACAACACTTTTTCTCCGTGGGTTAATCATTTACAGAGAATTTGATTCTTTACACAGTTCCCCCAAAGATTCCTCACGATGATAATTTTCAATGGGCTCACTGATCATGGAATAGTTACTGAAATGGTGATATCAGTTTTGAAAACACAGAATACAGCAGCGTTACTGACTTATATGCCATGTACACGTAGTTCAATAAACAATACATAGATTTTATAGCTCACTCTTCAACACGTCACTAGTAATTGTTTGCCTGGCTAAAAATTTACTAAGTATTAAGATAAATACAGACTAAACCGGTCTTGACAGGAAAATTAAGTTAACTTTTTTAACATAACAGCGATAAGACTGCAACCCTTCGCTGCTTGAGCCTTCCCTCAGGGACGGAAGTCCGCAGCGGGAGACTGGTAACCAACGTGGTAACATCTCCGCCCCAGTCTCCACCTACGAGTAAAGGGCAATCGAACAAAGGCATTTCCCTTTCTTGTTTCTCGACTTTTGCTGAGGGCACGCGTGACCTTACAACCTCTAGTGGTTTAAGCCACACGATTGGCAGATCATAAATATCACGTGACTCATTTGGCTCAATGATATAACCACGCACAAGGTCCCATGATGCACCGGTGAGCTTCAAGCCACTGAGAAAGACGCCACGGTCCGGGGGAGATGTGGGGAGAGCATCTGAATGGAATACCTGTCCCATTAATAGAAGGTAAATGCGAGGTTAAGTCAATGCTTCGTTTCACCACCCTTTCGTTGGACTATGCACAGAAAAAACAAACAAACAAACAAACAAAACAAAAAAAAAAAACCGCTCAACATAGCAAATAAAAAAGAGAGGCAAAAAATACAAAGGCCGAGAATAAAACTAACGACAGAACTTGTGGACAGCTTTCTTTCCATCCCTTTCCGCCCACGCCCCATTGCTCCCCCTTCCTGTACTTTGCCGATTTGATCACCTGATCAGTGGTCTTTTCTGATCATCCAAAAGGTTTAGTTCCCCTTACTGCGCTAACGTAAAACAACACTTTGATAACTTAGGTAGAGTTTTGCACTACACGTTTAAAAGACGTTCGTTAGACCAAGATAAACAGAAAGTAAATAGAAATACGATAAACACGACAACAGCGGAATCACTTATCGTAATTCAGAGCAAGATATTCTTCTAGTAAGGCCGAGGTTTGTAATAGGCCATTTCCGAGTTCCCTTGTGCCTCTGTTTCAAAGCGAGTCTAACTGCGACTCCATTCTTGTGAAATTGACTTTGATTTGCATGAAAATAAAACTGCATATGAAAGGATACACACTTAAACTCGTTTTGAAACGGAGGCACAAGACAACTCGGAAATGGCCTATAGAGGACACAAACCAAGCCTTTGCCCCCACCCCAAGTACGCCCCAGTAACACAGAAACCATGTATCGCTGCAGGACCAAGAAAACGAGATAAGGAAAACATTTCCTGTCTGGTGGCCGTATTGTATACAGAAGCTACAAAGCACGTCACGTAAAATTGACCAATAGAGGGCGTAAAATGTAACAGATGCATTATTGCAGTGTGCTATTACCTCCACTGAAAACTCCAGAGCGTACACAGATTTCATTGTAACACGTGCGTGATCCATTAAAACACAAGCTAGAAACGCCTGAGGGTGTGCAAACGCTCCAAGGCAATACGAACAGGGATGCAGAGGCGAAGTTGACAAGTATCCACCGAGGGCTTTCACTTGCCTCTGAACATCTGACAACCACCCACTAAGACTGACATCTGTGGCGCTTTTAACGAGCCACTTGGGCGGTGCACGATGAGAACCGAGCGACGAGGCTAAGTTGAAGAGATCTGGCGTCAAAGCAACGTGTCCACTGCACGCGTTGATGAAAAGTTCAGTCTCTTTCACTGCTTCCCCAAGGAGGTTTTGGAGGAAGACAAGTTCACGCTGAATGAAAGAAGCAACAGCTGTTGTTGCTTCGCCTGCAAGGTCATGTGCTTTGATTGATTCTATGACGGTTGTGATTTGATTGAGCGTTTCTTCAGCAATCGCTTTGACTTGGTTTTCAATTGAGAAAGTAGAACGTTGGCGTCCTGTCCCAAGGGCCAAGCGATCTGCAATGCCACTAAGAACGAAACGCAAGCATGATAACCGAGCAAACTAGAATAAAGTACTATGACAGCAATACCTCCTCCAAATAATTGTGAGACTAGATTTGAATCGACGCAGTATTTGAATCATCTAGTGTTTTTTAGCAATCGTGTCTGACTGTGTAATGTGTCTTGTAACTAGAGCGAAGTCCCTCAATACCACTGTCAGTTAGGATAATGGGATGGAAAATTCCCTATATGAGACGCGCCTGAAGGGAATCATGGTATTTGTATTCATGAAAACAAATATCCTGTTCAAGATGAGGAATGCAACTACCATGATTCCTGCAGGCACACTTCACTATGAGACATGCCTGCAGGGAACCATTGTGGGATGGTTTCATCAAAACAAATATCCGGTTCAAGATGATGAATACAACTACCATGATTCCCTACAGGCACATCTCACTATAAGACACGCCTGCAAAGAACCATGGTAGTTATATTCATCAAAGCAAATATCCAGACCAAGATGATGAATACAACTACCATGATTCGCTGCAAGCACATCTCACTATAAGACACGCTTGCAGGGAATCTTGGTTGTTGTGTTCATTAAAACAAATATCAAGTTCAAGAAGATGAATACAACTACTATGATTCCCTGCAGGCACACCTCATAGAGGTAATTGGCCATTAGTGTTATTGTCAAAGGTTATGACTAACAAGTATTAACGCTAGTAGTGTGCTTATTAATTGTAATTAGGTAAAGCGATAGGAACTATACGAAAAAAAAGACAATGAATCATCGTAGGGCGAAAGAAACATTGGCTAGTAATATCTGAGAGACAATCATCATCATCATCATTTTATTTTTAGAGCTGAGACATGGCTTGGTGAGCATACCTGCTAAGTTTGGACTGGTAGCTAGCATTACACACATCAGTAAGACCCAGCTCTTGACACGACAGAGCTTCTGGTAAAGTGTCCACGTACGTATCTATGAGTGAGTATATGGGCAGCTGCTCAACTGAATCCTACAATACAGAGTGAACGTGCGCAGTAAGCACAAGCGCATCTTCGAAGTGGGATATACGCTTGAGCATAGATCATGTAGGAATGAAACAAATCAAAAACAAAACTGATGAAAGAAAAAGAAAAAAACAAAAACAAAAAAAAACAAGACAACAAGAATAACAAAAAGCCGGCGACTTCCTTCATCGGAAGCGCACTAATTAGCGTGAACTACATTGAATAGACAAAACAAACTGAATCAAAAACGTCAAACGAACGACAGTAACAAAAGCAAAACAAAACAGAAGCTGCACTGCGTGAGAAAAAAATGTAAGGAAATGATTTATTTAATGTAGAAGGATTACCACCTTCTTTTGCTCAGAAGGAACAAACTTTGCCAAGGACCTCACAGCGTGTAAGTCAAGACCATTTGTCACGTGACCCCCGTACGCAACATCTCCCAACATGGCTTCCATTGCTGCTGGAGGTAACGGGGCCCGACAGGCACGTGACAAACGGCATAATACTTCTAATCCAGCAAGCAAATCTGATTGAAACCTTCAAGAAAGGGAAAGAAACGACATTACTCAAGTTTATATTACGTAGTGGACGGATAGCCTCTTAGTGGAATGAGCCACTGAAAATTCCTACTGATAGAATGTCCGGGAGATACTCCCAGAAGAGTTGGATGAGGGTGTGCGGCCCACTACCCTGAGCCTAGTAAACCTATTTATGACCAAAAGATGTGATGTTTATGACCAGACCAACAATTTGATAATCTATTTATGACCGTAGCGGCTGGCACAGCTGCTCTAAACATTATTTATGATAATAAAATTGAAGCTTCTTCATCAATTCAAGATATCAGGCCGAGTTGTTCAAAGCCGGTTTTTTAACTGTTCGGTGCGGTTTCCTGTTTGTATTGTTTGGTCTTCATGTTTGAGAAATCGCAAACATCACAGAACATTAGCACTGAACAAACCGACCCAGGAGTCCACTATTCGAAAGATAATAAATTTTAGCTGCTGTGAAGCATGTTGCGGCCGCTTACGAGTTTCAACCATGTGATGAAACCACACACACTACTAAATTACTTGTTTTGTGGATACCAAGAGGCAGATTCTCTAGCGAACTGTCCAAGAGTAGAAGGTTATTGCACTAACTAAGAGTTCTCAAACATACCACTGATAAGGGCAGCTGAACGCACTCTGTCCGAATTTTCGTCTTTGCAGCAGAACTGAATGGAGATACGCCAGTCCATAAATCAAGTATGGGTGAACGTCACTCTAAAAAGTTAAATAAGGTTTCCAAAAGGACGTAAAAGCAGCAATTTTGTAAGAATCTTAATGAAGAGGACCAGACTTTTAAATTTGAAAAACATGTTTCGGCAACTCCTGTGCCATCGTCAGTTTACGGATGGAATTACAATGATGAACAATATATAGCGGAAAAATTAGAATAACAATAGTATGATACAACAACTGATTACAAAGAAAGATTAAGATTTACATGAAACAATTGTTGATTTAGCAGAAAATTTACCCACGTAAGGTAATTTGACACATGTCAAATTACCTATTACCTAAATTACCTATGTCAAATTACCTTACGTGGGTAAATTTTCTGCTATTGCACAAAAACGGATTCGTAGAACCATTCAGCGTTTTTGTGACAACAGCTTTAATATTAAGCTAGTGTTTTCTTCGTTCAAAATCGGCTCTTTGTTTAGCGTGAAAGACCTTATCCCTAAAGAGCTCAAATCATGCGTTGTTTATAGATTCAGGTGTGCAGGCTGCGGTGCCTGCTATGTCGGCGAGACTTCCCGACACATTTGCACACGCATAAACGAGCACTTAAATATAGATAAGGCCTCTCACATTTTCAAGCATTTACAGGATTCACCTGGGTGTCGGGCACTTTGTTCGAGCGAGTGCTTTGTTGTAATAGATCAAGCAACAACACGGACACAATTAAAAATCAAGGAGGCAGTGCATATTCACTGGGAGAAACCCTCCCTAAATCAACAATTGTTTCATGTAAATCTTAATCTTTCTTTGTAATCAGTTGTTGTATCATACTATTGTTATTCTAATTTTTCCGCTATATATTGTTCATCATTGTAATTCCATCCGTAAACTGACGATGGCACAGGAGTTGCCGAAACATGTTTTCAAATTTAAAAGTCTGGTCCTCTTAATTAAAAAGTTAAATCAAATTAAACCTTGAAGACATCCAAATCGTTTACAAGAGAGCCTTAAGTGTCAAAGGTCACAGTACCTGTAAAGCGAAATTTTCTTTCGGCATAAAAAGGAAAAATACTCTACCTTGAAAACAGATTTCTCTGCTGCCTCTCCGCACAAAGGGACGGAGTTGTTTAGAGACCCTGTGGTAACTCGACAGTTTGTGTGCACAGCCTCCCTGAAATTCTCCTGCGACTCACAGGCTAACTTGAGTCCGTGCAGTATAACAACTGCGGGCAACGGTAAACTGACTTTCGGTTGAGTGGTCAGCCATAGCCGGAAGTCAGGGTGGATGAGAACATCTTCCGCGTCGTTGTTTTGCGAATTTTGGTCGTTTCATTCTCCACATGTTTCGGAGAGCCACTCTCGCTGTCAAAGTAACGCATGTTCACGATTGTCTGAGGGAGGAAGAGGAACATCCTTAGGTTCAAGGTTCAAGGTTCATTTATTTCACACTATTTACAAAAAGTTAACATAGAGAGAAAAGTATAATTACAACAGACGATTACTAGATAAAATAATTACAAGACAGGTTAAAAAATGTGGCACAGATAAACTAGATATAAGGGCACAGATAAACTAGATATAATCACCTTTCATACCCCTTTTTCCTTCTGTCATCGTGACATTCAGAAGTGTGGCGGCTCTCGTAAGGCTACTCTTGTTCGATTGTCTTAGCAGCTGCAATTGTTTTGAGGCTAGGAGGTTATGTTTCTGTTGTTTGTTTTATTGTCCCCTTCGTATCAAGCCATTCATTTGCGACCTTACGAGAGCTGCTATGTGACCCAAAAAATCCCCTACAGTACTCAAAGAACATACGTCTTTTAGAACTTGTAGATACTTTAGTGCATCTTTAGACGGAATACGATAAACAGAGCAAGTATTTATGCGGCGCTTTACAGCTTTATCGATATAACATTTCTTTTTTCTTAACATAGACCTCCAGCTCGTGCATGAATTCTTCAGACCAACTGGTCGCCAAATGACAGTTTTCCAGAATAACCCAGCAGCCAGTCTTCATGCCTCGTTTCACGGCTGTCAGAGCATTCTTCATGCTAACACTCTCGCCCAGAGTCACTTGGAGCAAGGTTCGTCTTTTCGGTGGGCCCGAGCTAGATTAATGACATCAGTTATCGGATCTACAAACAAAAACATATTTTGACAGTTTGGGTGCATGAGTCACCATAATATTAATAAGACAACCCTAGGATTTAGATCACTCGCTCCACTCATTCCCAGCTTAACGGAGAATTCCTCATTGTGAGTAGAAAGAGCAGGGACCTAACGCTTATCGAGTCGGCTTTGAGCCATGGCTGAGATATCTTTGTACGGCGTTTCTAGTGCCTCTTGATTACTATCAAAATCACTAGAGTGGTAAAATGCGCGAGCTAAATTTCGTCTGGCGCTGCGCCAATCTAGATCACGTGAATTAAAAACTTTCATCACGTGGACACCATTTGTTCAGCGAGAAAGCCAACACAGATCTTCGTGATTTTCGCCAACTTTCTCCTGCAAAACATCAAGCAATGCTTTAAAATTAAACAAAACCTGCTTTTCTTTAAGGCTGAATACTTCTCGTGAGTTTCCCGACCCTGTTGGCTCGCCAGTGTCACACTTGTTGATTCAAACTCCGGGAAAACGATGTTTACATGGCTATTGAGCGACCGTTAAAAATCAAAATCAACGCTGAAGACGCTTACAAACTCGAATCACATGACAATTTTTTTCAGATCACATGACATTATTTTTCAGATCACGTGTTAAAAATCGAATCGCTTCGAAGTCAAATTTCCAACGGTACTTTTACCACTCTAATGATTTTGATAGTATGTTAATATTGCTTAAGGACTAACCTGAACAGTTGTTTAAAGCACGGTCAGCCAATCCATTATTAGCAATATAATTTTCTGCTCTCCAGTTCAGACATCGACTTGCGATTATCTCTATATTTGTTGTCTTTATGGGAAAAATCTCGGCCACATATTACAGAAAGAAGATTTCCAATCATGATAAATTAACTTTGGGGGCCGCAGTTTTTCACGGTTGCTCTAGGATAATGCAATTCGTTTCAATCTTCTCCAATTTCGCCTACCAATACCCAATATACCAGTCTTGTTGATATACCTTTTAACACGTTTGCCGCTCCTTGTGTGAGAATCTCGTGTGACGGCAGTAAGAATATAACAGGACAGGAGGGATGGGTGACTGGATACACTTGGTGCAAGTCGTATCCCACTGACCGAGTCATGCTGGCTCCCATTTGATAAAGGACAATATCTTGACACACCTGGTACAGCTGACATGAATAATAATAATAATAATAATAATAATAATAATAATAATAATAATAATAATAATAATAATAATAATAATAATAATAATAATAAATAACATGACAGCAATCAACAAACGGTTGATTTTAAGAATTAACAAACACAAGACAAAAAAGGTCCAGAACGCACCAAAGAATAAAGAATAGAGGAAAAAGCTAACAAAAACTTTAAAAAATGTTCTGCTCTTAACTCAACGTTAAGCTAGTATAGTGTATACCATAAAAATATGAAAATGTAAATTTAATGTCAATGCTTGAGCTCATGATAAAGTGCTTGACAATAATCCAGATCAAATTGGAATTTGGAAATGTTGGTTTTTGAGGAAAGGGGAAAAGCGGAGTACCCGGAGAAAAACCTCTCGGAGCAATTAAGAGAACCAGCAGCAAATTCAACCCACATATGACGCCGGGTTCGGGAATCGAACCCGGGATACATTGGTGGGAGGCGAGCGCTCTCACCACTGCGCCATCCCTGCTCCCCAAAGCGATTGCGCTTTCTCGACCATACATCTACTTTAATTTGTGCAGGCGTCTATTTCGTTGCAACGACCCTTCGTACCTGGTCCGGTTGAAAGATTCTCCACAGCAACGCTTTCTGAAAGGTAGTCAGATGCGCGTAGTCACCAGGAGTCACACCAAGGAGAACTGGAGGTAGCTACGAAAGACATACAAAACAAAATGAATTCGCAACATAGAGGAAAATATACGAAAAATGACAAACCAGATCAAATAGTAGAACGTTCTACAATCGAAAGAATTTCTTTTCTTTTTTAGAGCTGAAACACAATCTAAATCCACGGGCTTACCATCAGGAGGGATAATTTATTATTAATTGTTAGAACAATAGGTGTCTAGGTTTTCGGACGTTTTTTTGGGAATGCCGTTCTAAGAGAGGGGAAGGGAAGGGGTTCCTACTTCACCCCACACTTCATCAAAAGGGCATAAAAGGCCATTTCCGAGTTACAGTCCTTGTACCTCTGTTTCAAAACAAGTCCTCCTGAGAAACCCTTCAAATGAAAATGATTTTGATTTTGCATGAAAACCAACCTGTAAGGAAAACACTTTTTTATAGGAATGGTTGCACGACGATTCGTTTCGAAAAAAACAGACAAAAGGCAACTCGGAAATGATTTATTGCATGATCGCAACCGACAATTTAAGCCTTATCGTAAATGTAATCTCACATTAAAGTACTCGCGCCACAGTTCTGACAGCTCCACAACAGATTGCTTCAGACTACTGAAGACTGGAAGACGCTCCAGCTCATCTGCTGACGCCCAAACCTAAGAGGAGAACAGAGGCAGTAAATTGTACAGTTACTTGACAGGGACTGGAGCAACAACTTAAGAACAATAACGCAGAGTGATAACCTATAGGGAGCCAATAGCTAGAAATCATAGCTAGAGCAAAATTTTTTTCCAAACTAAATACGAAATTTTACGATAATAAAGTCTGTTTGCAATGTGAAAAAGAAAATTAAGACCAAAAAAAATGTCTGATTGAAATCCACAGAAACGGCTAACTAAGCTGGGCAATATGCACTTAAATATTCTAAAAAAAAAACTGAGTAAGATGGTGATTGACAGGGAACAAAAATGACTAGGAAGAGGAGGATTGTCTACAGGCACGGCAATCCTCGGATAGTGCTTAAACCCAGTCCACGCGATATAGAATCCAACGCATAAACCACTAGAGGTTTGAAGATTGTGACCAAGCGATTGTGCGCTCCCAACCTTCGGGTCCTTTAGGCACCCTCTACAAAAGTGACGTTAATTCAGACAACTGAATATTGACACCTTTCACTTTCGAACACATTTAATACGTCATTTCCATACCTGTTCTGAAACCCACTTTGGAATATCGCCATCTAGAGCGCAGTCAGCCTGGGTGTTGCTAGGTAACTGGGTAAACAGCTGCCATTCATCGCGCGAGACGGAACCGTGGTTCATCATTTTCTCCGCAGCCAGTAAAAATGAAAACACGTGATTATCACCTGAAACA